>VYZP01050401.1:0-38163 GCA_013400635.1 Hypocryptadius cinnamomeus
GTCTAGTCTCTGTTCTAGGTCAGCCTTCACGAGGCTTCACTTGCAGCCTGGAGAGAACCTTGTGCAAGCAAGAGGCAAGAAAAACAGGAGAGTGCAGCTTGAGTTGGAGGCACTGCAGGTTTCCAGGGAATTTGTGGTGCAGGAGGGGTGTTTGTGCATGGAGGTGAGGTGTCCAGGTGTCCAGGTGCAGAGAAGTGCCAGCCTGAGTGACACAAGAGGGAGCTGTGGACTCTCCTGAGATGCTGCAGGGTTCCCCCAGGCATGGAAACACGTGTGGATGGGCAGGAGAAGGAACCTGGGAGAACAGGAGCCTCTGGAGAGGCAGACCAGGCATCTGCTGTGCTTGCACTTCCAGGGTGGTTTTGCTACTGGTTAACCCTAAGTGATCTGGAGAGGAAGTTGGAAGGGAAAACATCTTCCCTAGGGAATACAGATTAAAAATAATCGGTGGTTAACACCTGGACTTGATGATTTAGAGTTTTTTCCAACCCAAATGATTCTGTGGTTGTTCCTGAGTCTGATGCCATTGTGGAGATATGAGTTAGATGAATTATTAGAAATTACACCTGCTATTCTAGTGTTGAGCTTCACTGCTTATTCCTTCCTGTTTATTTTGAATTACACCTGTCTGTAATTCCATGTCATAAATAGGCAATCCTTTAAGTTCTGCATTGTGTGAAGCTCTGTAAGCATCAGCTCCATCAGCAGAGCTTCCTGGAGGCTCCAGATCAGCTGCTGGGCGAGTCCAGGGCTATCACCAGTGCTTGGAACTCTGCAGATACCCAGTTTCCATATTCCCTGTCTCAGCCTCCTTTTCTGGGTTACAGCATTGCTCACATTATCAGGTGGTCTGGAGCTCTGCATCCCTTAACCATTGGTCCATTCCCTGCTCTGTGTGTTTGACTGTGCTTCTCAAATATCTCAAGTGTATTTTCACTTGAACAAAATTGCTACTTTCCCTCCCCCTCTTTTCTTTAAAGCTTTTTTAAACACCTCTTGCATTTTTGTCCTCATTCTTGCCTTTCACCCCAGTTCCTGGGTGGATACTACGTGCTATACTTGATACAGTCTGAGCTATAAATAAGAAGCAGTTTGTTGGAAAGTAAAATTAGCAGGCCAGATTTTCAACCATGGTTCTAAATCTGTGCCCAGGCACCTCAGAGTGTGCCTGTCCTCATTTCCTGAGGTGCTGGATCCTGTTGTTATCCTTGATTTCAGTGGGGATTGGTGATGCTCAGGACTCCTGGAAATCAGGTCACTTTCATATTTGGGTCCTGGGCATGGATGGAAGAGCTTGATCTCCACAAGTGTGTTGTCAGTGGAGAGATCAAGGCATGGACAGGCTGGAAGGTTGTTCCAGGTCAGAGCCTTACCAAGCAGCAGAGTGAGGTGGGGGATTTGGGGAGGGAGGTTCCTGAATGTAAAGGGTGACATGAGATTCTCAATGGTGACTGTGGAGTTACTTATGTCCCTCTGGTGACAGATTGCAAGTTCTTAAATTCACAAATCACAAAATCCATCATTTCACTTTGAAATGTGGCCTCAGGCTGGAATTGTTACCCTGGTCTGAACATTCCTGAAAGGGAATCATCTGCAGATCTGCTGCAGGAATGTTCCTGGTGAGTTATGGCTGGAGGTAACCAAGAACTTTGTCTCCCTGTAATGCTCCTGAAGTGGTGCCAGCTCTATTCCCCTGCAGTCATTGCAAGTGTTGCTGTCCACGGGAGTAAAACAAGGATTCAGTCAGAAGCCTAAGTGAGAATTTTTCTAATAAGAATCTGGAATTTAGGCAAATGGAAAAATACAGCTGTGGGTATATTGTGGTGGCTCCTGGGTTAGTCTTCAGCTCAAATCAAATTGTCCAGCTGAGTGTGTAGCATTGAGTTACCACACTAATGAGCACAACTAGAAATGCCCACAGAGAGAATTCCTGGTCTTTGATTTTTGACAAGCAATGAACTGATGCAAATCAGAGCAGGGACAGCTTGGTTGTGCTCCTGAAAATGCACTCAGCTGGGGGGTGCTGCTGTTTGTGCTTTGAGAGTGTGCAACATCTGGGCATTACCCCAGTGATTAAGCTAATTGGAATCACAATTTCCAGCCAGCACTGCACCAGTGCAAAGGGAAATACTTTAGAGGTGCAGATTTTCATACAGGTTGCTTCCTGTACCAGGGAGCTGCTCCCGTGCTCCAAAACAACCAAAATACAGCTGGAAATGCTGGGGGAAGCAGCAGCTCTGTTATTTTCCTTCCTGGGGTGGAGGAATTAATGAATTCCAGTTAAACCACTGCTGCTGGCTGGGGACACAGGGAGCATGTGCTGTTCTGTGACTCTGCTGTGGCCAGTGCCATGTGTTAAAGCCCAGAGAGACTGGAGGGGTCTGGGAACCCTGCCTGATGCTTTCAGCCTGGTTGTGAGCCCTCAGCACACACTGCTGAGCACCAAAGGATGGATTGCTCAGCAGCTCTGCAGCCTGCCCTCACCTTCATGCTTCCAAGGCTGCTGAGCCAGGCAGGCATTGGGAAATGGGCCAGGAAACCATTTATCTTCTCTAGTTCAGGAATTTCTAGAAACACAGAAGGATGGTCATCAAAGAGTGGTCCTTGTGGCAACTTTGTCCATGCCCTGGCAGCTCTTGCAACAGAGCATCATCAAGGGAGGTGATGGATTTGTTCTGCTGGAATCTCCTAATGGGTTCATTTTGCTCTGGGATAAGTTAGGAAAAAGGGCTCTGCAAGTGGAAGGAGTGGACAAATCTCACCAGAGTGCTGACATCACTTTTGTCTTTCAATTTGCTTTGTGCTTTAGGGAAAAGACCCCAGGTGTGGATTGCCTGGGAGCAGAATAAGAGGGAGCTGCAGCTGGAGCTGGAAGGGAAGGAATGACAGAAGAGGGGCCAGTTTGATAGATGCTTGTTGACACTGCAAGAGAAATACTTGCTTTACCTGCCACCACGAAAAATAGTTCTGGGCTTTTGACTGTTTTTGGCAGCTGTGCTTTTGTAATTAAATTGTGCCCCTGGTTAAGAAGGCGCAGGTAGAGGATGATTAAAAGCCTCAGAGGATGTGGCTGCTGCATTTCTCTGTTTACAGCTGTGTAACCCAGGGCTCTGCTCTACAAAACCTGAACATACACAGAGTATCAAGTAGAAAGAGTATCCAAACCAGGTTTTCTTTGTTAGCTCAAGAGCCTCCAACTTTTCCTTCTGAGCCTCCTGTGTGCTCCTATGCCAAGAGAAATACTTGGCATCCTGTTCCACTGCTCTGAGCTCTGCTGGAGGAAGAGCAGCTGCTTCAGTCTGCACTTCCCAAGCCCTCTCCCAACACAGCTTTTCCCTCTTTGGGAAGAGTGTTTACACAGCTACTTTAAGCAAGCAGGGATTACAGAAAGAGGAGGTTAAAGCTGAATTTGGCTTATGGGGTTTCTGAAAGCTTCCTCTGTTGCCAGCTCCCTCCTGCTGCTCTTTCTGGGATCCTTCAGGGTGGATCTGGTCTGGTGAGGACCAGGAGTTCCTGAGCCTGGAACTCAGGAGCTTGTGCTCCTCAGGAAGGAATGAGGGCTGTTTCATGATCAGTTTCCAAGCTTAGTCCATGATGCTAAAGGGCTGGGCTGTGCATGCTCAGCCATTTGTTCTTCTACTGTTTTTCAGCTCCCCTCTTACCCCAGCAAAAAGGTCCTTTGGGGATCAATTTCAAAACAACTTTCCTTTTGCACATATCAGAGCCCAGCTCAGCACCACTCCTCAGCTCTGGGGTTACCTGATCCAGGCAGGGAAATCTCACACAGTTTAACAAGACCAAGTGCAAGATGCTGCACCTGCCCAGATTCTTACATACTTTTATGTATTGCTTTTGTCATCCAGGAAAGTCATGTTAAACACCCCAGATCCCACAATGGAAAGGGCAGGGGACAAGGAAACACATGTAACATAGAAAGGATTGGTGAAAAAACAAATGAAATTAAACCCTCTGCAACATCCTTTTGCAATAATTGGATGAGTTAATGCTGAGTTGCTTCAAACCCCAGGAGAGGAGCTGGAGAAGGTCTCCTGGAACAAGATTCCTGGGAGCAGGGAAAACCATCCTGGGTGGCATATCATGGAGTAAAACCAGTTCAAAATTCCATTGATGGCACAATCCCCGAGGGAAAAGCTGCTGTTCAAATGAGAGCATGGTGTGAGGGAGGTCAGCCAGTTCCATTTGAAACAGAGCTGGAGCAGAACAGGGTGGCTTGGAGGTGCTCAGGGAAGGTTCACTGGCTACTCTGAATCAATTAGAGCAGTTTTTGTGCCCACTGAATACAGACCTGAGTTGCTGGGTGAGCTGCAAGCTGGGGAGGCTCAGGTGAGCATGACACGTGGAGATCTGTTTTTCCCTTCTTTCCTTTTTTTTTTTTCCTTCTTCATGCTCTTGGAGTTTTGGTGGAGAGAGTAAAAAGTGTGTTCAGTCTGACTGAGCCTGCCAGGAATCTGCATTTGTACCAAGTTCCTGCAGAGAGAGGCCTACAGGCATTTTACGTGCATGAAAAAACTAATGCAAGGTTTTCCTGCTGTGAAGACACATCTGTAGGAAGCAGAGCAGTCTGTGTGCTCTTCCAGGGCCTCTGCACCATGTTCCTGCATTCCCATTATCCCTGGGGTGCTGCTTCCTGACACAAGGGCATAGCCAGGTGGGCGTTGGTTCCATCTCCCACATAACAAGTGGCAGGACCAGAGGAAATGGCCTCAAGTTGTCCCAAGGGATGTTTAGATTGGGTATTAGAAAAAAATTCTTCACTAAAAGGGTGGTCAGGATTTGGAATAGGCTGCCCAGGGCAGCAGTGGAATCACCATCCCTGAAAATGTTGAAAATACATGTGTTCACCTGTGGACAGATGAACACAGTGGTTCTGGGTTAATGGTTGGACTCCATGAGAGTTCTTTTGCAACCTTAATGACTTTATGATTCTGTTATTCTATGATTAATCATGGTCCCCATGAGCACTTACTGGGAGGAGCCCTTTTGTGCACTGGTGCAGAGAGCAGGATGTGGTGTTTATTCAGAAATGCTGGATATCAAATGTTGTGCTCCGACCTATTGCAAGGCTGGGGTAAAACATTGCCAGGCAGTCATCAGGAGGAAGAAAAAAGGTCTTTAAAAACTCTGTCTTTTCACTGACATGGATTTCAGGTGCTGAAAGATTTTGGAAAAAAGGGGCAGCCCCTCCTTAGGTGTTTAGAAGTAGGAGCTGAGTGAGCAGCTCTGTCCCACAGGCTATGGACAGCTGTGTTTCCCCTGCTGAATCTCTCAGGGGATGTGTATTTGGCCTGCTCTGGCCAAATAATCTCTGATAATCCATGACAATCAGGCACTGTGAGCAGAGGGGCTTGAAGGTGCCAATAGCTAGCAGGGGATGTAAGGGAACCCCTGGGTGCCACATTAATTGTTGGGGACTGAGTCCTGAGAGCACAGCTCGTTCCTTAACGAGAGATGGGCTTTTCAACAACTCCACAGGATCCTGCCACAGACTCTGACAAGTTCAACCAGGGCCAGATCAATACTGTGCTCTGTGGCAGTAAATAGGCTTGATTTAAGTACTGAGTAAGAATTTATTTCAGATTCAGGGTGGATTTTTAAAAGGGTGGAGTGCACTGGCCTTTCAAGGCTGTGGATGGCCGCTGGATCTTGCTGGTGCAGATCTCAGCTCCTGCAAAGCCTTGCTCAGGGAGCCAGTGAAAGCAGGGGTACATCACTCCCCCTGATGCCTCAGGTTTTAGCTTTTCTANTGTTGCTGTGGAGGTGTCCCTGCTTCCCCAGCCCAGGGTGGGGATGGCTGTGGGGAGGGTGAGCTGTCCAAGTACTCTTAGAAGAGTTTTGTTGTGCATGGGGCTGCCACTTCCTCTCTGGGAAAGAGACATTTCAGGTACCCATAAAACCACATTACTAAGAGGTGTAATCATCCTCAAGAAATGCAGGATCTCTCCAGGAAAAGCCTGTTTCTGTTGCAGTGAACCCAAGGGGTTCTCGAGGGATGAGGACGTGGAAGAGACGTGGAATCTTGACTCCATGTTTCAGAAGGCTGGTTTATTATATTATGATATATATTATATTAAAGTAGTATATTAAAACTATACTAGAAAGGATAGAGAGAAAAGATCCATCAGAAGGCTAGCAAGAATAGAAAAGGAATTAATAACAAAATCCTGTGACTGCTCAGAGAGTCCACACAGCTGGATCATGGTTGGTCACCAAGTAGAAACAATCCACATGGACCAATTGAGAAAGCACCTGTTGCATTCCACAGCAGCAGATAATTATTGTTGACATTTCTCTGACATTCCTCAGCCTCTCAGGGGAAAAGTACGGGGAATAGGATTTTTCATAAAATATCATGGCTACATTTTTCACTTCTACCACCCATTTTCTGATATATATCACAGAATGGATTGGAATTAACTTCTTAAGACCATCCAATTCCAAACCCCTGCCATGGGCAGGGACACCTTCCACTATCCCAGGGTGCTCTAAGCCCCATCCAAGCTGGCCTGGGACACTTCCAGGGATCCAGGGGCAGCCACGGCTTCTCTGGGCAACTTGAGCCAAGGTCTCACCACCCTGACAGGGAAGAATTCCTTCTTAAAATCCATTCTGAGTGTCCCCTCCTCACTCAGCTTGTTGTGTATGTTTAGAACAGAGTCCATGTCTCTCTCTCACCCTGGCAAACCATCACCAGTCATGAGACAATGTCTGAGTCCTGTCTGCTCTCATCACACCGAGCACAGTCCAACAGGACAATCCAGACACTTGGGTAATTGACCCAGGGAGAGTATGAGGAACCAGACTAATTATAGTGAACACTCAGCCTCAACATTTTCTTTGTGTCACGACTGTTTAATCCTCCCTTAATCCTCTAATGCTGCTCAGTGACTTTTCTTGTGTTATCTTTATTGTCTTGCTAATAAGATGTTGCACGTAGCAGAGATTTACACTGAAAGGTATTAGGGAGGATTATGTGAAGATTAGACAAGAAACATTCACAATTGGTTGGAGATTTCTGAGTACCCAAATTTTTAATTTCTATAGTGCAAGGATTTTACTGGTTTTTCCAATAATTCATAAAGAATTTCTCCTAGAAAATTCAAAAAGTTGCTATTGTTCAAAAGAATTCTCTTGAACTGCAGCACTGGTTATGTTCAGGCTGCTACTAACTGTATTTGTCATCTGGTTTTATTTGTTTTTTTCCCAAAAAGTGGACCCAAATTATGAGGGGCAAAAGAAAAGGGGGGATTAAACTCACATGGGATCTCTCTCTGCTGGACCAGGTACACATGAGCATCCTCCCTGCTGATGAGTGCTGGTGGACTTTGACACTCAGATCACAGATTTCAGAGGACTCTGTGGGTGCTGGAAAATGTTTTGTGCTGAGCCTTTATAACCACAATTATTTTACCTCCAACTCTAAGGCCTGGCTGTGGAGTAGGAGGGCTGATGTCCTGCAGCTGAGATTTTGGGCTGTTACTTCACCATCAGTAAATTGATGTAGCTGGAATTTTGCAGGAGCAAAGGCACCTTTCAACTAGGTCAGTACTTAAAGTGGAAAATTAAAACACTTTTAAATAAAATAGCAGAAACCAAGGGGAGGTAGATTTTATGTTTAACTCTCAAGAGCTACTGAAAATCTTACTGTAGGATCTTAAACAGAACCAGCCACTGAATCAGGATTTGGTCAATTTCCTTCAAAAGCTACAACTCTGTGTATTCAGTGTCAGGCTGGGAGACAGTGCTTGTGTCCTATCCTGTGAATCCCTGGTGCTCTTCCATAAGAGCCTTTCCCAAGACTTCACATTTCCCTCAGGAATCTTCTGTAATTGAGTATCTGGTGCTGGTGGGTGTGAGGCTGTTTTGACTTTCAGGTATCCATTCCTTCCAAAGAAGAGATACAAATAATGAATAATAAATGGTACTTGCTGACAGCTTTTCTAACATTTCCTTCCTGCCCTTAGCAGTGCTCTTGCATTCCCTGTTCTGCAGAGATTGGAAAACACCATCTGCAGTGATTTGAATGCAGTGGTGGGATGCTTCTCTGGAAATTCTACAGAACATTCTACTTCTGACACCCATTCTGAGCTCTCAGCAGGCTCCCTTCACCCTAGTTTTCCTTGTCAGCCCAGCTAACAATAGCTGGTGTTTATTATTAGCACCTCTTTGTTATTAGCTCCGTGAATAGAGGTTGAGTCACAGAGTCACTGAGTGATTTAAGTTGGAAAATACCTCCAAGATCCTCCAGTCCAGCTGCTCCCCCAGCACTTCCAACCCACCACCAACCCACGTCCCCAAGTGCCACATCCACATGGCTTTGAAATCCCTCCAGGGCTGGGGACTCCACCAATTCCCTGAGCAGCCTGCTGCCGTGGCTGAGCACCCTTTGGAACATGGACCTGCTCTGAGCTGTTCAAATCCATCCATCCTGGGCATCCTGGTCTGAAAATCTTCCAGCACTGGGAATTTTCTGCCTGACATCATCTCATTTAGTGCTTCCCTGTGCTCCTTGTGGAACAGTTGACCTGCTGGCCCACTGAACTTCCCATTAATGCAATTAAAGCCTCTTGGTCCTGGCCTTGTCTGCATGGACATGCCTAATGAATCCTTTCTTTTGGGCAGGAAAATGCACACGAGATGGCTGGAAACAGATGATCTTTAAGGTCCTTTTCACCCCAAACCATTCTCTGATTTTCTGTCTCCCCTCTGTCTTGTTGAAGTAGTTTGACCCCACACACAGATGTGGTTTTTTGGTTTTTTTAAAGACTTCTCATTGCTCTCATCCATTTTCACATCTTTGCTGAAGCTTCAGGTTTGGCTTCAAAAGCTCTGGGAATTCTGCACCCAGCCTTTAAAATCAGAAGGGCTGGGAAATGTAATGCAGCACCACTAACATGGCAACAAACTTCATCTTATGTTGTAATTTTCCCTGAGAATTATTTATATTTCTTCATCCAAGGAACTTTTTGATGCCATCTGGAGTGGTAGGGGTTCCAGTGTTGGATGATGTAAGTTCCTACCCCACTACAGAACCTGCCTAGACAGGAACATGCTGGTGGCTAAATTGTGGGACTGGCCAGCCCTGGATTTCTAGCCTGCTATGCAATTCTGATTTATGGTATTGAAAGAAGCCCTGAGCCATCTCATTAGCTGCTGGCTACCCAAAACACAGCAAATATGAGGAGTGATTTACTGCCACACTGACATGCTCTACAATCACGATGACAAGCACAAAATGGAAGTTTTTTCAACTCAAATCCTCTCTTGTGGTAAAGAAGAGGCACTTCATAATTGCAGAACCAGAAAATGGAGACAGCTTATTTCACTCCTGGCAGCTTTGTTAATAAAACATTGGGAAGGCAAATAATTACCTGACATGCAATTACATCCAAGCTGTTTTCCTTGGGAAAAAAAAAACCACAATAGAAGTGTTGGACGTCTGATTTTATTATCCTGTCTGGAAAGGCTGTATTGGATATTTGGAATGGATACTCAATTTATGCTTTGTTACTGAGCAGACTTAGTGCTGGTTGTCTGCTTGGGCTGTGTTTTACTGCCAGGGAGTTTCAGAGTGGCCAGGGTGAAGCAGGAACCTTTCTCCTAAACTCTTAAACGTGGAAAGAGTTTGAAATGCAGGTTGAGGAATGCTTGGATTTTGAGTTTCTCAGAAACTCATGGCCTTGTCATGTTGCCAGCACTGCTTCTCAAATGATCAGACCACAGAACCAGAGAATGGGTTCGATTGGAAAGGACCTTAAAGGTCACTTAAATCCTCCCACCTCCAGCAGGAGGGGTGGGTGGTAGGGAGTCTGGTGAGCTCTGCTTTCTCACATGAGGTCTGTGCATGCTCCAGGTGAGATTTCTGTGTGTTCTTCATGAGTTTCTTGCTCTTCACCATGCCAGGCTGTGGGTAAAGCCCCTAAGCTGAAATTCATGATGGGGTACTAAACATATTTTGTCTTGGTGTTTCAGGATTGGGATCCATCCAGCCTGGCTGAGGCTCTGAGGCCAGTAACAGTGTGTGCATGAAATAAAGTTCCTCTTGAAGGAAAAATTTCATTTTTGGTTTTTCATTGGTTTTCCATTTGGTTTTTCAATTTTCCTTTCCTTCTGATTCTTCTATAAATATGAATGAGTTTCCAATGCTGGAGGTAACTTTTTAATATTTTTGTCAACCTGAAATTATAGAATCACAGAATGGTCTGGGTTGGAAGGGACATTAAAGCTCACCTCATTCCAACCCTCTGCCATGGGCAGGGACACCTTCCACTATCACAGGTTGCTTGGGGTCCATCCATATTTTTTTTCTTACATTTTTTTTTCCTTCTTTGATGCAAAATATTGAAGATGCATCAAAGTTGATACATTTGCTTGAAACACTGCATGACTTTTATTAAAATTGAAGAATTGCTCTCCATGCCTACAATTAATATTTTTTCCTTCTGTCTTTAATTGCATTAAGAGTTTAATATTTCTTGCTGTATGATATTTCCATATTCCAGCAGAATAAAAAGCCTAAGAAGCTGCTTTTCCAGCTCTGGAGACATCATCATGTACTTCCTGATCCTTATGGGTGGGTGGTTTATGTTTCAAAATTTGGGTGATTAAGGAAAACCTGAGGTTTATTTTAATTGAAAATTTAATCCTTGTGCTTCCCAGGGACACTCTGGTTGTCAGGTCTATAAAATCACTTAGTAAATAAAAATCTTCCCAAAAGCACTGCAGCAGAAGATGTTGCTACTTCCAAGTCAGTTGAGTGCTTGTGGAGGGAGGGGGTGGGGGAATCTTCAGATATTTTTGGGTTTCAGGTGCATGTTTTTAGGCCCAGAGGCAGAGGGGAAGGAGGTGGACAAAACAGGGTCAAGGTGGGACTTCCATTAGGCTGAGACACCAACATGTGATGTGGTTGGTGCAGTTGAAGATGTCTCTGCTCATTGCAGAGGGCTGAATTAAATGAGATTTAAAGGTCCTTCCCAACCCAAACCATTCTGTGACAGAGGACCTGGCCACTGGTAGTGATGCTTTAGGATTTTAGCTTTTATATTTTTCAAATTCTGTACTGCATTACTCTAAACTCCATATGAAGTGTTAGTTGACTCTCTTCACATTTTGGTCAGACAAAACAATCCCTCTAGGCCTGAAATCCAAGGATACCCTCCAGCCTCAGACCCCAAAAGTGTAAATAAAAGTGAATTTGGGGGAAAGCAAACTGGGGGTATATGACTTTATTACCTGAAGCTGTAATTGGGGATTAACCCCTGATGTGTAAATGGACCAAACTTAAAATTGTCTGAAAAACTCGTGAGCATTGTCCAGCTTGAGTGTAGCCCCTCAGAGGCTTTGACTGCCCAAGGTGTGCCTATTGAAGGCCTTCAATAAATAAATGCTCTTATTCTCTTAATCTTGTCTAGTCTCCCTTCTAGGTAGCCACTCCAAGGCATCAGTAGCCAAGACACCACTGGCTGTGGGTGCTTTTTGGAATCCAGAATGCAAGGAACCTCTCAGAACTTTGTGCCTGTAAGCCAAAGCTTAGAATTAAACACAGGATTTGATCTGAGACCTTGGAAGAGGCTTCCAAACTTAGGTGCTAGAAGTGAGAATGTGGATTTATAGTTTAAAGCAGAGACACGTTAAGTGGAGGAAAGTTTAGAGTTTTAGAGTTTGAGATATAGAAAAAATAAAAGTAGTTACTAAGGTAAATAAGAAGTTTAGAATGCAGTACTGTAGGTTTGTGTGTCATAACAGGATTGGCTAAGAAAGCTTACACTGTAGCATGAGTCCATAAGACAAAATATTTAAGGATTGGGTTAAAAACATAAATATCCTTGTTGGCAGTGTTTTATTGGTGAATAAATCCTTAAAAGGTCTTGTAACTAGAAGTCTTGTGACCTTCTGAGCCATGCTGTGAAGATATGAGCCGAACTCACCCTTCCTGCGTATGTAGAAGATAAGAAAATAAATCTCATAATCTAAAAACTCAGAGGTCCCGACGTCTCTAACTCATTCAAAATTCCTTCAAAAATCCCCATAGGTGGTCTGAGTGTTTTGGACTGGGTTCAGTGGTGTAGGAGCTGCTGTCCTGCAGCACACCTGCACATCTTCACATTGTCATCTTGGAGTGGATGTTTAGCTGGTGATGTTTATCTTATTTCCAGGACTTGCCTGCTAGAGAAGGCTAAAAATGGATCACATTGTGTTTTTCTGTTACAAAATCAGGGTATTAAAGAGTGAGTTCTTGGGTTGATTTGCTGAAAATAGCAAATCAACCCAAGAACTCATATTAATGTCAACCAGAGATCAGTGTACAAACATGCAACCCCCAAGGGCATAAAATTGCTTCAGGTTTAGTAGGTATTTCTTGCAGTCATTAGGTGAGATTTTAGAGAGTTACTCTACTTCTTGGCATTTGCAGAATACAGGAGATTCTGGTTAAAGTCCAGTTTTGCCTTAGTGAATAAAACATATGAGACTGTAGAGCGCCTTCAATGTGAACATGCTCAATTAAATCACATCTGCTTATGAGGGGTCATTGTTGGATCTGGTTTAGCATCTTTGGTGACATGGACAGTGGGATTGAGGGCAGCACCGAGGGACAGGGTGTGAGCAGCCCTGCCTACCCCATGTGATTGTGGCACACACTGGTGGGGCTGGAGGACCCTCCCCTGCCTGGCAATCAAATGCTTTGCTGATATTCTCAATGCTGAGCAGGTATATCCAACAGTTTTTAAGCCAGTGAGAGTTCAGACAGAGGAAGGACTTGAGAATTTGATTCTTAAAAATCCATATAACATGGCTGGGCACAGCAGAGAGGTGAAGGGTTCTTTTCTCCGTGAGTCTTGGAAGTTGTTTTGGATTGAGTTGTTCAAGTAGCGTTTGCTGCATGTTTCTGATTTTACTAGAAGCAAGTAAAAGTTCAAACTGAAGTCTTGACTTCGCTGTACATAAAAATTCCTTTGTAGGATACATCTGTTTTGATCTCAGTTTGACTGTTTGTCTCTTCTGCATCTTGCATCTAATTTGTATTCCAGCAGGATAAAATGAACTTGATAATGGCTTTTTAGCTTGTCATCTTGAAACACAGGCTCAGCCTGGAAGAGCCAATGAAAGTCATGTTTATGAGAGTTTTACAGTCTAGTGATTGGGAATGGACTGACCTGCTGGCTGCAGGGACATATGCAAAGTGGATTTTAGATGGATCTTGTAGCTAGTGGTGTTCAAAACTAGCAAACAGCACAGTTTTGGATCTGAGCACTGTTTTAAAATCAGGTAAAGTCAAAGAAACACTTTTATTTCTTTATCAGGCATTCACACACTGTGCTTCCCATTGGGAGCATCTGCCCTACCCAGGGTATCTAAAAGCCATATGACCAGAGCAAGTCACATTACTGCCATCACAGCCAGGGGAAGAAGTGGGTTCTTCAGTTACTAATACCAGGTTATAATACACGTGTAAGAGAGGAGGCTGTGAGTTGTTTCCTAACGTTACCACTTTCTCACCACTCACTTTATAAAGGTGTTGGTATGGCTGGTTCAAACTTTGGTATCCAGAGTCCAATGACTTGAAGGGCTTGGAACACAAGCCGTATGAGGAACGTTTGAAGGAGCTGGGGTTGTTTAGCCTGGAGAAGAGGAGGCTTAGAGGTGACCTTATTTCTCTCTACAACTTCCTGAAGAGAGGTTATAGACAGGTGGGGTCGGTCTCTTCCACCAGGCAGCAGCTGACAGAACCAGAGGACACAGTCTCAAGCTACGTCAGGGAAGGTATAGGTTGGATATTAGGAAAAAAATCTTCACCAAAAGAATAATAAAGTACTGGAATGCTCTTCCCAGAGAGGTGGTGGAATCACCATCTCTGGATGTGTTTAAGAAAAGGCTGGACATGGCGCTTGGTGCTATAGTCTAGATTCTGGGTTGAGGTGTTAGGACATAGGTTGGACTGGATGATCTTAGAGGTCTCTTCCAACCTCATTATTCTGTGATTCTGTGAATGAGATAGATCCCATTATCAACATGGAAATTCATTGTTCCATGTACTTATGCATCTGTTTTCCTTTAGCTGTGATGATCTGTCCTCCTTGGGCGTCTGATACCACACCTGTCATCCTCTCTGGATCAGAAAACCTGTGATTGCCTGGAGTTCAACTCCAGCTGTGATTGCAGCTTCAGTGAGAGGAGTAAAAAACCTTTACTTGTGCAGTAGGTCCCTGAAATATGTATGAGTAACTAGTGCCAGCAGAGCTGGGGTAAGCCAAGGAGCAGAGTGTGTTTTGATAGCATCTGCCCCTCTGTGCTGGGAGCGTACAAGGCTTGTTAGTGGATGTGATTCAGCACTCCCCAGTCCTGACTCTGCTGCCAGGGCTGGTTTGCTGTCTGGTTAGTGAGTCAGCAAGCTTGCAGCTTCACCCTGCCCTCGTCTGGATGAATATTTACTGAGCCCAGGGACACAGAGTGCTGCAGGGAGGGTGGGGAGAAGCAAAAGGGGACTGGCAAGAGGAATGTGTCCTGAGACATGCTGTGCTGGGTTCAGTGTTGGACAATTCATGCCTTACTCACTGATTTCCTTTCCTAATAATGCTGGTGCTGGACTGTCTCCAGAGATTTGGTGAATGAATGCCCCATCAGTTTTTGCCTTAACTGGGAGCAGGTGTGGAGGGTGCAGGCCTGCAGCCTGGGTTATCGTTTCCACAGTATAGTTACACTGCTGTGATTGTGATTCACACTGCAGGCTTCCTTCACAAATAGGGGCTCCTGAGGGAGAATAATTGGATATGTAGATTGATGATAGAATCATTTAGATTGGAAAACACTTCTGAGATCATTGAGTCCAACCATTCCCCCAGTACTGCCAAGCTCATCACTAACCCATGTCTCCAGGTGTCAGATACACACATCTTTCAAATCCCTCCAGGGATGGGGACTCAATCATTGTCCTGGGCAGCCTGGTCCAGGGCTTAACAAGTCTTTCCATGAAGAAATCTTCCCTAATATCCAATCTAAACTTCCCCTGGCTTAACTTGAGGTCATCTCCTCTTGTCCTGTCCCTGTTCCCTGGGAGCACAGCCCAACCTCCCCTGGCTGTCCCCTCCTGGCAGGGAGTTGTGCAGAGCCAGAAGGTCCCTCCTGAGCCTCCTTTTCTCCAGACTGTTCCCTGCCAGCTCCCTCAGCTGCTTCTCCTCAGACTTGTGCTCCAGAGCCTGTTATTATTTATTGTTTATTATGAGGAGCATCACCCTGAGAATAAGAAAACTTAAAACATGTTCCAGGCTGAAAGCACAGAACTTGAAGCAAACAACAACATGCAAAGAACAGTTGTAAATGTAACTGGAAACTTAGTTTAGTCTTGAATTTTGGAGGGAAAGCCCCGTATTTTCCCACTCTGGTGCCTTGCAATAACTCGAGGTGAGTAAGGTGGCACAGGCCTGCGGATTTTACGTTGATTTGTAGTCTTGGAGTAGTTACTTGGAGTAACTGTTTTGCCATCCTGGTAAGTCAGTCATCACATTGCACTTGTGGATGGATTGGAGAGAGGGAGAGAGCTTCCTTCTCTCTCTTCCACTCCATATTATTTTGCTCTTTTCTTCAGCACATGTAGAGCAGAGAGAGAGGGCACAGAGGAAGGACCAGAAATAGATGGCCAAAGCTCACTCTTGTGTGGCCAGAGAAGCTGATGCTTATCAAACTTCAATCTTTGATGGAAGTTTTAAGTACCAATTCCACATAGTTTTAAGCAGTTTTGTATCTTCATTTCTTGTGTAACTGTTTTAGGAAGCAGAGATGGCTGGGGGGGAAGATCTGAAAGATTGCTTTGAAGAGTTGAATTTGGCTTCTGACTTAGTGTTGAAACAATGGCTGATTCTCCTTTGAATAAAAAAAGGCAGCAACTCTTAGATTCAGTCACGTTCTGTTGTTGGTGCTGAAATTGTCTGGAAGAAATGTCTGGAATTGCCTGACATTGTCTCATGCGTTTCATCCTCACCATTGTTAAGGTTCATTAATGATTCCATTATAAACCCCTATTTGCAGAAATGGTTTTCTAAAAGCAATCTCTGTGTTATATTATTATGTTGTTTATATTATATAAATGCTCAAGGACTAGATATGTATTAATAGGGAGGCTTGTGATTGTGGAGCCAGCAATTACTTGACTGGTGATTACTCTATCACAAACTCTGCTGACTCTCAGCACTTTGGACAGGAGAATAAAATTCCTTCTGCAAATTGGGAAGATAATTTCCTTTGGAATAGTGGTTGTTACACTGTGCTGGAAATCCTCTGAATGCAGATAAGCAGTAAAAGCCAGTTAGCTCAAGGCAGTGCAGTTAATGCTTTGGAATAGACTGTCATGGTGGAGAGCCTTGGGAGTCACCAGGGATATAATAAAGATACTAAAGGAGATCTCCGAGCCTTTCAGGACGGGATGTGCTGGGTGGAAAACCAGGCAGCTTTACCATTTCTCTTCCCTGTACTCCTTCCATGATGTGTCCCTCTGGGAGGGATGGCTGTGGGAGTGGGATGAGGTACTTTGTCTGTCCTTTCCCTAGGGTGGGATGGCTGTGGGAGTGGGATGAGGTACTTTGTCTGTCCTTTCCCTAGGGTGGGATGGCTGTGGGAGTGGGATGAAGTACTTTGTCCCTCCTTTCCATAGGGTGGGATGGCTGTGGAAGTGGGATGAGGTACTTTGTCCCTCCGTTCCGTAGGGTTAATCACTGTCTCTTCCCTACTGTGTCTGTGCCCCAAGAGAAAAGTGAGGCCACTCAGTCCCCAAAGAGGGACAAGAGAGCAGCTTTACAGGAATGTGTAGGGCAACATCAAGTGATCATGTCCTGGTGGGTTGCTCCAAGGACTCAAGAATCCCCTCCTACCCCTCTGGGCACAGTGGGGTCACAGGCTGCCTCTTCCATGAGGATGCCACAGGACAGTTCTCCCCATGTGCCAGCCTCTTCTGTGGCTGCATGCAGAGGATGATCCCGCTGGGACTCTGCTTCCTTCCCTCTTCTCCCTGAGGGTTAGGGAAGGGACCAGTCCTTGCACACACACCCCAACCACAACACATTATTGTATAAATCCTGTGAGATTCCAGCACCGTGCTTGAGCAAGCTCAAGATGGAGAATTCTAACCCAGCTATTCTTCATCCTTTTCAAACCACTTTGGCCTTCCCTAGAGCCAGTGGCTTCTCCCTCTTTGGTGGCATAGTGGGGAAAGGAGGACCAAGCCCTGGGCTGAGAATCTCCACTCTCAGCTGCTGTCAAAAGCACAAGGACGATAGATGAAAGGTCTATACTAGTGCCCTTAAAAATTCAGCAACTTTGCCAGCAGATTCTGGGAGAGCTAAGCTGCCTTTCTGATCATTCCCTTTTTATTTCCCATTGTTCCTATAGGAAATACCTTGACTATAAATGGTAAAGGTTTCTCCCTACGAATTCTTGGATAAGACTTGATAGTTGATCTCTTGGTGAAGAGCTCTGGAGCCAGGGCTCTTTAGAGGTGTCAGTAACCACTTCCTGGCAAAGGAAGCTCCCAGCACAGTGCTGGTTGCACAAAGGGATGAGATCTTCTAAGAGTTCCAGAAGTTGTGTGGGTTGACACTGCTTCACTCAGTGAAACTTTTCCATTGCTCCAAGTGAACAACTTCCAAAAATATTTATAGTAATAATAAGAAAGTAGAAGAGAGAGAAGATGTCAGGGAAAGAGGGACATAACATGTCCTGGCTGTCTCAAGGGAAGTGAGGAAGAAATGTAGACCGGCCATAACCTATGTATATATATATATATATATATATATATGTATATATTTCTGTATCTGTCTTGGTTGTGACAATTTTTGTAGGGTGTTAGAAGAGCCTCCTGCAATACCACTGCTTTATTATCAGACACAGACCTGGATGTCACCTGTTCTTTTGCCCAAGGCATTCCTGGTTTAGCAGCTCTATAGGAGTCCCATTATTCGAAGTTTACTTAAAATAATTACTATAATCATCCATATATTGTCACAGTGTAAGGAACCAGAAAATTGCATTGCATAATTCCCTCGCAGTTGTCTGAGAAATCTCCCGACTGCATTGCCAGCACAGCGCAGAGAGTTGATGTGAAATCCCAATTTCCTGCAAAGGGGCTGCCACGGTTTCGAGTCCGCGAGGCGCCGCCGCTGATATATTTATATTTTATCTGCCGCGCTCCGCAATTGAATGAAAGAGAAGTGTTGGCAGAGGTCAAGCATTGTTTGAACGTGTTGCAAATGGTTTCCCAGGGAAACAGCAAATCAGTACTCATAGGCTCCTGCAGCATCTCCAGAAAAACATCCAGCCACCAGCCATAGCCCCGTGTTTGCTGTAGTACTCGGGACCAAGGGTGATGCAGAGTGAGCCAGAGTGAGCGCCTGAGTGGGAGAGCAATTCCAGAGGATGAAGAAACATTCGGCAAGAGTGGCACCGCTACCATCTTACAATGTTTCTGAATTAAATTCGCCTGTGCCAGACGGTAAATGATTTTTTTCCCCCCCCTGTAAATCTCATCCTAGGCAGGAGTTCACTCCGCATGCTCTTCCTGCTCCGTTCCGTGCAGAGTAACAGGAATGTTGTGTGTGTGTGTGTGTGTGTGTGTGTAATTTTAAAGTAATGCTCAGGTAGCATTTTTAGTACTTTAATATCATCTGGGATAAGCGGCAGTTAAATTTCTGTTGCCTGTGTTCAACTGCTGTGTGAACGATTCTTGGTGAAGAAACTGATGTTGAAATGTGAACAACGGATAAAGTTGTTGTACTTCAATTCTGGCTTTTAAAATTATGTGAAATTATGTCCATGTAATGTTATTGGCTTTTCTGGAGTATTTTACTGTGGTGCTCTAGATTTATTGGTTTTGCTGTGAAGACAGAGGCACCAACTTTTTTTGTGCTTGCTGTCCCTCAGCTCAGTATAGCAGTTGTCCCCTTAAACTGCTTTTTTCCCCCCTCATTTTCAGAAGTGTCAGTTCTTAAGCAATTATTTAATACAGAAAAAACACTAGATAGAAATTGGGAATTCTTTTGTATGCTGTTTATCAGACATGAGAACCTTGTTCCTTTAGGAGTACCCACCAACTTCACATCATGCCTCAGAGTCACTGGGAATGTAGTGATGTTGTCCAGCAGATTTGACTGCCCTGGTAGTGAAACAAATAAAAGTCAGTGTGCTGAAAATTTACAGTAGGTGTACGTGCTGTATAAATCAGAGGTCAAAAGGGAAAGCTTTCTAAAAAACACTCCTGATGTTCAGGTTTGAGTTTTTGACTTAAATCTCTGTAGAAATCTCAGGCTTTAACTGCACCATTTGAGTTTATAATCCTCAGTGTCAGATGTTCTGAAGAGCTGCATGGTACTTCCTCAAGTTGCTTGTTGTGCCAGAAATGAGCTGTTTTCCCACCAGGTGTGTGTGGTGAGGACACCGGAGCTGTAAAACTGCAAGGTGTATGTTCTGTCTCTGGTTTGAGCCAACCAGCAATGAAAATGTAATTCCTTTTTGTGAGTTGAATTCATCCAGGAGCAAAACAAAGCAAGAGCCATGGTCCAGTGCTAGTCAGCAGAGCGTGACCTGCGGTTCTTCGATCTACCTGGCTCAGGCTGCCTTCAATTACAAACAGGGCTGGGGTTTGATAGACCAGGCAGTAGTTTGTGTTGTTTTTCTCAGAATTGTGTGTGTGATATTTAGAATTCTGCAGGCTTGGTAGTTACCTAGTGTTTCTTCCTTGAGGGGAAAACGCCTTAAGGAAAGTTGGAGGAGCTGAGTGCTTATTGCTGGTGCACAGCAGCAGGCTTTAGGGTGTGTGATATTGTGATTCATACCCTCACCTGCTTTTTTAGGAGCAGTGCTACGGCCAGGTGAGCTGGCTGTGCTGGTAAAATGGGGTGATTTGCTGCTCTTTATTATTTCCTGAGGGCTCAGACCAGGCTCGTGTCATGCTTGGTGGGGAATGCAGAGCATTAAAGGTTGTCCCTGCCTCACAGGGCTCCAAGACAAGCTGTGGTTGCCTTCAGCTTCAGCAGTCCAGCTGCTGCCTGGTGCCTCTGTTAAACCTGTCTTAACCTTCTGTCCATGCTGGGCTGCAGCTGCAGTGCCAAAACTGCACTGCCTGGTTCCTGAGGGAGGGAAAATCCAGTCTTCATAGGAAGAAAGGGCAGTAGACTGGAAATGACTACATGACAGCACTTGTCATATCCAACAGGCTGCAGATGGAAAGGTTTTTGCCCAGGATGGACGTGGCCAAGCTGAATTAATACTGAACCCGTACATTAAATGTGTGTGCAGCCAGTTTTTACAGATCAGCAAGGATTTTAGCATGAATTCCCAAAGAATTCTAATGGGATAGGGCAGCCAGCATCCCAAAGCACTGCATCTGTCCCCCCTTTATTTCCCAAGCACAGGGGGGCACATGGAAGAGATTCCGGAGCAGCTTGGGCTGTGTGCTGGGAGGAGAGCAGGGGAGCAGTGTGCTCTGGGTGGGCAGTTTTCACACAGTTCAGCTTTGTGGCTTCCTGGATCCCTCCTGATAAAACCACAGGAACTGCTGACTCCTGGAGAGTGGAGTGAAATCCAGGCAAGAAGACTCCTTTGGTAGGGAAGGTACACTCAGTGCTTGGAGATGAAGTGGTCAAAAGTGCTGCTCATGTGGAAGGAAAAGGAGCAGAGAGCTGCCCAGGGTGGTGGGACGTGGGTGAATGGGAGGATGTGAGGTGTGTGCCAAGCTGGCACCACAACCACCAAATCCTTTTGAGAACGTGTCTTCACCTCAGCCTGGCCAGCCCCCACTCCCCAGCATCAGCCAGGTGTGTGACATGGACACTGCTATCCCAAAAATGCCATCATGGAAAGGCAGGGATGAGACCTGTCAGAGCTATTACCTCAAGGGCCGTGGAGAAAACAGATGGAAGTATCTCCTGGGATTGCAAAATGCAGCAATACAGTAATAAATCCCTACTTTTGCCCCACCTACTTACCTGGAAAATGTTCTTTTCCAGGCCGTGAGGCTCTAAGTCAGGCAAGGAAATTGAAGCATGTGCTCAGTGCACTGCAGTGCTGCCATGGCCTGAGACTGAGGCAGCCAGGCTCAGACTCATCCACATCCATCTAAATGTAAGCCTTGGTAAGTACTGAGAAATCTGGGAGAGCTGGGCACCTGCAGCAGGTGATTCACCTCCCAGGATTGGTATCTGAGGGAGCTGGGATGAATCACTCCCTGGAGGCACCCAGCAGAGGCAACAGTTTGTGTAGGAAATAAATACAAACCCAAATCCAAAGTGTTGCTGAGCTGTCCATCAGTGTCACAGCTGCTTTTTTGGGTCTTGGGACATCCATGAACCAGCCTGGATTTATTGCTGTGTTTCTTGAAAGCAGAAGCTATATTGTGATTGTTTATTAACGAGGTACATATGAGTGATATCTGGACTGTGGTGGGTGTAAACTCCTTTCACAACAACTTCACATCAAAGCAGCCTCATGGCTTTCAGTGAAGCTGCTCTTGAGTTACAGCAATGAAAGTAAAAGTGAGAGTTTAACTAGGAGTGTCTGTTTATTTTTGGAAATGTCACCAAATTCTAGCAATGACAAGATTAATTTTCAGAGGATTTTTTAAAAATAGATTGTTAACCTTTTGGTTTGGAGTAGAGTGTATAAATTGCGAAATGATTGGAAGCTCATCTGATATAATTCATTGCAAAATTTATAGCAGAGGGGGTTTTCGTGGGATGGTGTGCAGCTTTGAATCAAATGATTTGTGTTTATCTTGCTCAGTCAATGCTGGAGTGGTGGGAAGATGGTCTGATCCTGAGATTGGCTTGAATTAATGTTGGATCAGATATATCTGGGGGGAGAAAAAAAAGTCTTGTAGTCTGATGCAGCAAAGGATATCCCTTTGAATGTGTGAGTCCCAAAGGTCTCACTCAGAAGTTGTCACTGAGGTGGTCTCAGGGGGGTATTTATGTAAGCAAAAACTTAAAATAAAGTCCTGGAAGGAGACAAAGGGTCTTAAGTTCTGGTGTTGTTCCCCTCTTTGCCTGGGAAAAGTTCTGGAGGAGATGTCCATCCCCTCCCCACGGGAGGTCAGTGTGTTCTGCCTCCAGAACTGTCATGGTTAATTCTGAGATTTCAGCATTTGTTTTTCAATGGAGAGGCCATCAATGTTTTCTGACAGCAGAATTCAGTCCAAAACATTCTCCTCCAAATGGATGTTCTAAATATTTCTTTTTGTAGGTCATGTTGTGTTGCAGAAGTTTTGATTTCAACATATAAAAATCATTCTTCATTTGCAGCACTCCCTTCTACATTCCTTCAAACTCTTAAGTATGCTGTCATGCCCAGTAACTTTCAAATATGAGTAGCCACTGTGTTTCAAAATGCATATTCCAGCTGCCAGTTCCCCACAGATGTTCTCAAATAAAGCCTCTATCTCAGGATCTGCTCTGACACTCCCACACTGGTGCTGGTGTATTATTTTTGGTGTCAAATCAATGAAATTCCTTGTCCATGCTTAAAGAAAGGCAGTGATAAGTTTGTTAGAGTTAGGCTAAAATGAGAAAAAAACTTTTTAACTATACTTTCAATAAAATGGAGATGGAACAAATATTTGAACAGGAATTTGGGGTTTTTCTAGTAATTGTTTTTATATGTTTTGAGGAAAGGCCTTGATCTGGAGCAATGCAAACAGGAGCAACTTACTTCAGAAAAATAGAATTTGAGAAGTCCTCTAGAGTGGCCTTTGGGCTCCAGGGCTCTGGAAAAGGCCTACACCCTGTAGCATGTTCACGTCCTTCCTGCTAAGGTGTTTTTTTTTGGTTTTTTTTTGTTTTGTTTTGTTTTGTTGGTTTTGTTTTTTTGGGGTTTTTTTTTGTGGGTTTTTTTTTGTTTTGTTTTGTTTTGCTGGTTTTGTTTTTTTGGGGGTTTTTTTTGTGGGTTTTTTTTTGTTTGTTTTTGGTTTGTTTGGGTTTGTTTCCTTTTTTTTTGTTTTGTTTTGTTTTGTTGTTTTTTAATAGCTGCAGGTATTGCACACCAGGGTTGTTGCAGCCTGCATCCACTTGATGCTGCTGTCCTTGCTCAGGGGCTTTAGGACACAGACCATGCACAGCACATTGGCTGGTTGGCACAAGAGCTTCCACCTCAGGGCAGGTTCTTCAGCACAAGATCATGTGGCTGATCTGTAGAAAAATGCATTTAGAGGCTTGCATTTATCAGGGTTGCACATAGAGGCATCAAACTTGGAGCAAATAATGAAAGAAGCCCCATCTCAGAGATGAGCTGTCGACTGTGGGGGTCTGGGAATATGTGAGGAGGTGCCTTTGTACACCTTATTTAGCTATTTCCCATTTATAAACTATTCCCCACTTATATTTTATATTTCTCATATTTATTATGAGAAATAAATTATTTCTCACTTATGAAAGCCAAGGAGATGCAGGTCTGGGGAGGATTTTTTTGGCTAACTTGGATCCCCTCCCCTTACAAACAGGCTGGAACTGCTCCTCTGGAAGGGTTATGAGATGCAAGGATGTAGTGTGGCACATCCCTTGATCAGGCACTAAGTGAATTAAAGGATGTGAAATTTAAGTTCTCTTTGTTAATTTTATTGCAGGGATGGGAGGACATGTGGAAGTTGTTGAGATTCCTGGTTGTAAGCAAAGTTGCTGTCTGCTGATCTGGAGTGAGGGCTGTGTACAGACAGTGAAGAGATAATTGGCAGAAATTGCTGATGGATGTCACTAGTAAACCACAACAAAAATATCTACTTTTTCTGCTTTCTGCTCTTGACAATAGTTAATCATAGTACAAGAAAAGTGCTGTACGCCATCACTGAGTCATTTGTTTTTCATTATAATCTGAAAATCTTTTCCCCTAGGATAAAAAAAAAAACAACAAAAAAAACCTGTAACCTTCTCATCCCCTTCAAACATGAAAACTTCCAGAACAAGCAAATAATAAATGAACAAGTCATCACTCTGAACAGACATCTGTGCATTGCTAATACACAGAGACCATTGCAGTGTTTAAATGGAGAACATTATCTCCAAATGCCTGAGACATGCTGAAAGGAGTTTTCTTCACTGAACAAGAACTGCTTATTCCTCAAACCTGTGTAGCATGCTGCCAGCAAAGTGTGTGTGCTTGTTTTATTGAGTCTGCTTGGCTTCAGTAAAATGTAATCATGACTTCATATCCCTGGTCACATTGCTGGTTGTGAACACATTGAAAGTTGGGGAGTTAGTCAGTGTGTGTGCCCAGACCAGTGGGCTGGTTGTACTGGTGTGCTGTGGGTTTACACCAGTGCAGCAAAGGGCACAATTTGATTTTACAGGCAGTGGCTGGGATAAAATAAGCTATGGACCTAGGTCACTGAGGATTGATGATGTTACATACCCTGCTACCAGCTGTGTGCTAACAGTAGCGAACAATCCAATTAAAGCTGTGGCTAATCCAGCCTGATGAGGTTTTGTTGTAAAATAGGCAGAAGCAGCTCTCTTCAGCTCTCCCAACAGCAGCACCACTCAACACCCTTTCCATGTGTATCCAATATTTCCCTGGCTACAAAACACATCATCTTCTCCTTGCTGTGCATCAGTAAGAGCAGGATTTCACTGGGAGAGCTTCCTGCCCTCCCCTGCTCCAGAGGAGCTCGTGCACAGGCTGTGGGAACACTGGGGCTCGTGGGGTGTGAGCAGGTCCATCACTGGGGTGGATGCTGCTCCTGCAGGGAGCACTGCAGGGTAAAAGGAATGTTGGCAATTCTTTCTCCAGGACCCAGTTCAGCAGGAACGCTCAGCTGACGTGTTTTCCATGACACAGCAGACCCACTCCTGCCTCCATCCATCTGTCAAAGCCCAGCCATGGTTTCCGTGGCAGTGCAGTGGAGGCATCCTTTCATCAGCACAGAGACAATGAGAAATCAGGAGCTGAGATTTTGAGGACACAGTAAAATAAGACTATTTTAATACTGAATGAGTAAAAGGCAGATTGTAGGTGCCTTGAGTGGCCTTTTGGCAAAGCTGCTCTCTCCTGACTGTGGTGGTAGCCAGAGGTGACCAGTGCTCTGCAGGATTTTGGGGATACAACACACAGAAATTGTTCAGCTCATTTCCATCACCTATTTAACCATCGATTTCATTGTGTAATCAAATAAAGAGAATGTGTTTTGGCACATCCCATCAAGCCAGATGTTGCTGTCTCTAAATGAGCCAGCACTTTGTGTCAGTAATGCAGTGTCGTGAATGCACAGATGGCTTTTGGAAGGGAATTCAATTACCTGTTTGAGAGGTTCTAAATTTCCATCAGGGCAGTTGGATCAAAAAGAAAAGAAAAGGACACAATTAATCCTAAGGTGATCTGGCCATAGAATTTAGTTCCAAGACTGCATTTTTGTATTGCATTGATTATTTAACTGGCAATCCATTTGATGCAGGACCAGAGGGAGCAGCGTGAAGCTGTGTCAGGGGAGGTTCAGCTTGGATGTTGTAACAGGTTCTTCACGCAGAACGTGGTTGAGAAGTGGTCACAGCACCAAGCCTGACAGAGCTCAAGGAGCACTGGGACAATGCTCTCAGGCACGTGGTGGGATTCCTGGGGCTGTCCTGTGCAAGGCCAGGACATGGGCTCCATGATCCTTGCAGGTCCCTTCCTGCTCAGGATATTCCATGATCCGCTTTTACTAGCAGCTGTGAGACCGTTGTCCAAATGCAATTGCATGGGTTGGTTCTTATTCCAAGCACTGCTGTCACATGCTAAAGGTGTCATATACTTGAAGATGATCTGAAGAGAGTTGGTTTTGAACATCAGAGTGTAATCCTTCTCTCCAAGCCCCCTGGAAAATAGCAAAGGGATTTTTCTAGCCAAGGTGAGGAAACAGTTTCTCGTGTGTGAGCTGCATCTGGAAATCTGGACGTGAGTAGAAAGCCACAAGTCATGGCTTGCATCTTTCAGAGGGGCTAGGGAGCTGTGCATTGTTTACAGGTGGAGGTGAAAATGCTTCTGAGGACCAGCTTGTGCTTCTTCTTCCTGGCTTGAGTGGACATGATGGCAGCAGCAGATGGGGCCACCTCCTCCCCCAGCTGGGACTCAGAATGGTGTTAAAGGACATGGAAAGGCTGGACTTGAGTGATACTAATCACGTGGTTTAGGTTACTCACAAGCATAATTACCTTGCTAAATCAAAGTACACTGGGATGTGTGTATAATCATTAATGCAAAATGAGGACAGACTTTGTTAGAGTCATGTGGAAAGCCACGTGTTCCCCTTGCTGGTTTCTCTTTGGTCTCCATATGCAGAGAAATGGCCTTACTTCTTAAGCTGTAAAGCATCTACATTTGCAGGGTGAGGATATAGATTTGCTGAAACAGATCAAGAAACTAAGTAATTGTAAAAAAAAGCCATTGTAAAAAATTTTACAATGACTTTTTTTTACAATTACTTAGTTTCTTGTAAAAAATGTTGTAAAATTGTAAAAAAATTTTACAATTACTAAAGTAATTGTAAAAAAATGGGAAAGAGCATGGATTTTTTTTTTTTTTTAATCCAATAGTGAAAAATAATCCAGGTGGATTTGGTGCATTAAGATGTGCTGGATACAATAGTGTGAGGTACTTTCCATTTCTCCCTTTCCTCTTTGGTCAATTCCTTTGGCAGAGTCTTGCTTTGACACTCAGTTATAACCTCCAAGAAATGCTTCCACAGCAAGATCTGACAGTCTGGCAAGGTTTTTCTTACTTGTTTTTTCCCCAATCTCTTCCAGTAGCATTCTCTTAAGGTAGCAAATGATGCCCAAAATGTAGTTTCACTCTCAGCCTGTGATTCATCCCTGCTAAAGCCACAAACTGTGTAAGAAGTCCTACCCCATGTTGACAGCTCTGCTCAGGGTGGTTGTTCAGGGCCAGGTTGGATGAGGCTTTGAGCACTCTGGTCAGGTGGAAGATGTCCCTGTCCATGGTAGAGGGTTGGAACTGGACAATCTTAAGTTCCTTTCCAACTCAGACCATTCTATGATTCTGTTATTCCCTTTATGGAAGTTCAGTGGAAAATGCTGTTCTTGGTCCCTCCAAGTTTGGAGGGACTTAGCAGATCCCTGCTTGATAGCTGAGAGTTGTGGAGTGAGACAGAGAACCAGAGTTCCATGAGTTCTGCCTTCCCTTCCTCTCCCACAGGACAGCACTGCCCACCTGGGAGGTTTCACTGCTCAGCTGTGCAATGGTGATTTGTTGTCCCTGCTGCTGGCTGCAGGTTTGGAAAGTGAGCCCAGCATTTATCTCTTCACCTCTCCTATCAACAGATATCCTTAAAATATGTTCAGATTGAGCAGCAGTTGGTGTCCCAGGCTTTCTAGCTGTAACAATGAAATATTGATAAATGGCTGCACTGTCTGATTGCTTCAGGTGTAAGGGAAGAAGAATTCAGTAAATCAAGCAATGACTTTGGATTTAATGCAATCTCTTGAATTACAGTTTTGGTCTCACCTGCTGGGTTTGTCAATGCACAGGAGAAGATTCATGTCTCTCTGTTGTACCAGATACAAATAACTCAGAGCTCTTTTTGAACGTGAGGAAGAATAGGCTTCCATCAAATTTTGGTTGCATGTCACCTGCTAGACTTCTGCTGAGTATAATGTGAATCTTGTTCTGAAATTAATCTGAATTGAGACATAACATGTGTCTTTCAACATAATGAAATCTCTTTAAATGATGAATATCAAAATGAGGAGTGATGTGGAGCCAGCCACTTCAGTGGCTTCTTCTCCAAGGACAAGCACTTACTGAAAATAAAACCTCTCTAAATTGTGGACCTGAAAAATCAGAAATGCCTTTTTGAACATTTTGCCCCCAAAGTAGTGGTTGGCTTAATTTCATGAAGGCTGGGACTAATTTTCAGATGACAAATGAAGATGCAACTTGCAAGAGTAACTTTCAAGATGTTTGCTAAGTCTTACAAAGTAGGTGATGTTATTTTTGTTTGACCAGTGGGAGAGGTAGCTTTTGGAGTTTAGAAATAAGTGGAACAAAGTCATGCAGGGAGTTGTGTGGCTGCTAGAGCATTATTTTCTCCATTAAAAAGTAAATTTGTGAAGGTGAATGGCTTTTTAAAGGTCTGAAAACATCTGGTAGGCTCTAGAAAGCTCTTTAGAAAGTAATGCTCATCAAAAATTGAGGAGAGGCAACACAGTGCTTTGCTTAGCTTGCTTCTCATCATGTAGGTCTTAATTTTTCGAAGTGCCTTTGTGGATCTGCTGTCATAGAGTGTGGGTTGTTTACTGCATTGATTGGATTTGTAGGACTTTGTCGTCAGCTGGAATCTAAACTTGAGTGCCCCCCTTGAGTCAGAGTTCCCTCATAATGAACAGAGAAAAAAGGGAAGAGCATCTTGAGAGAGATCATCTGGAGGGGGTCAGCTCCTGGTTCAGTCACTTGTCTACTTGGTAGGTAAAAATAAACCTTGCAGGCTCTAAATAGGCTGAGAGATGATTTTTTTTTCCCCCTGTATAATTCCGTATTTTATACATCGGTCTTTGTTAGACTTGGTGAACCCAACACACCTTTAAGTCCATGGAAGATTGCATGAACCCACTGGCAAGACTCCTGTCTCAATTCTTGCATCTTGGATACAGCCCTTGCTTTGGAATGTACTTTCAAGTAGTAGTTGAGTTTGATGTGTTTTGCTCAAAGTGCACTGGAATGGCTTGTGTTGCAACAAAGAATGTTCCCTTCTGGGATTTCTGCCACAATTGTTACCCATGTGGCACCTTACACATGGGGTTTGTGTCTATTTTTGTATTCTTTTCAATATGAAGTAGTTGGGATTATCATGTTAAATCCTTCCAAGTCACGGCAAGGTCTATGGCTGCTTTGGGTATCTTCCGCAAGTTTAGGGGTGATGGTCACCAGTTGGAGTAGCAGCTGAAAAACAAAGCACTGGGTGATCTCAGCTGGCCATGAACACACATTTATATCTGCCAGAATGGCCTGTCATCCTGACTTTCTGCTGGAGAAGAAGACTCTCTTGTGCTGCTCATGTGTTGACCTCTTACAGAGACACCTTCAATGAATTTGGAAGTCCTTGCACAATCAATCACCAGTCCCACTGATGGATTCCAGCACTGCACTCCTTGCTGTTGATTCCTGATTCTTAATCCAGTCCTTCGTGCTCTTACTCATTAAATATGGTGTCCTACTCACTGGAAAATTTTCCATCTGGTACCACTGGTGTTTCTGGGACCTGGGGCTTCTCTGCCACCTCATGCCTCTGTCCAGCTTCCGTGTGAAATGTCTCATCTTGGAATTGTCTGCACGTAGCAGAGGAAGAGAAAGCAACTTCTCTGAAGATGTGGAGATTCTGATTTGGTGTTTGTAAACGCTTAAAATCGGCATCTTCAATCCTGTAGCAGAAATCTTCATCCAAAAGACCTGTGAGTGACCATGGCTCCATTCCATACAAGAATCTGAAGGATCATTCTGGAGGATGGAAAGAGGAAGCTCTCCTCTAGAGAGGCTCCCAGCACTGAGGGAGGCAGTGGTTCCTCAGCCCTCCTTCCCACCCTGAGGGGGAATGGTGAGCTCTCCTCTGGCCTGATTCAGTGTCAGTGCTCAGGAAGGGCCCCACGTGAGTACAAATTCCTTTGACTGTGCAGGCCCTGTGGACATGGAGCCGTGGGGCTGAGAATACACTGCAGCATGGGGCTCTCATTTCTTCAGGGGGAAGACTGGTTTTCATGCAGCACCTTTTTTATCTGTAAGGGGGGAGAGAGTTAAGTATTTATTTACTCACTTATTTGCTTTATCCTGAGCAGAGCTGAAACCTGCATTTTTTGCCGTGCGCTTCCTTTTGTATGCATTTCACTGCCAGCCTGTTTGAAAGCCCCGCGTTCCTCCGGGGACTTTCCAGACAAAACTGATGCAAAACTCTTTCTTCTCAGGTGCCTCACGATCATCTGTCATCCAATGCAAGCCAGGAGGCAACTGCCCCAGCAGACACAGAGGCATGACTAGGCAGCTCTCCCCTCTATCTGTTGCTGAAGATTCTGCTGCTCCCATTCTTGAGCTGCAGAATCGAAGTCCCTCAGGAATCTGTCGGCACAGCAGAGTCGAGAGGCAGAGCAGATCAGGTAGGAACCCGCAGCCGCACTCCCGGCTCTTCCCTCTGTCTCCGCAGAGATGGGGCAGGGCCTGAGCATGCTGAGGTTTGGTTTGCCACGTGCAGGTCCTTCCCGAGCCCGGGGGTGAGCGGGAAGGTGGCACGGACGGGAGGAGAAGGCTGGGATTGGCAGGTACATGACGTGTGTTAGGTGCCCGGCACGGCGTGAGGCACGGAGGATCCTCGGAGCTGGTTAACCCCAGCACACGGTTAGGTTTCACAGAGTGGTTGTGTCTCCTCAGCTTCAGCCTGGCCACACTCCAGGGCCCTTAGGAGTTCCTTCTCAAGGACAGTGATGACCTCAGCTTGTGCCATGACGGTGTGATGAAGAGGAAGAGAAGGAGCAGCAGGTGGAAGGATTTCTAGGGAAGACCGTCACAGCTCAGATCATCATCAGCTTCACTGCAGAACTTCACTGCAGAAGTTTAGCTCAAATGAACCTGTAGGTGTGGTGAACACTGACCTCTTCACCATGGTGTCCATCCAGCAGCTGCAGGGATGGGATGGGAGCAGTTACAATGTGCAGCCACAGGCTTGTGAGTCTGCTAAACCACACTGTTGAGGAGGAGAGACTTTAAACGAGTGAAATAATGTAACTGTCCAAGCTTTTTGGAAGGAAATTACTTAATTGCCCAAGTTCTTTGGAAGACTGCCTATGTAAATACTGTAAGCAAAAAGGGGAGGAAGAACAGGTTGGATCTCCCTTGCACTCTGGACCTGGGGGAGCTGAACCTTCCTCTTGTCACTTGACCACCAGTTGCAGCAAGAGTCAGCCATTTCCTCCTTGTGTTGGAAAACAGAGGGATCTCATGCTCCAGGAGTACTCTCTTGATGGAAAGCCTCAGAAGAGTATTGGAGGTGATCATTGCTGCCAGGAGCTGATGCAGCATCTTGCAGTTAAGATCATAGCTAAGATATCAGAAAACCAAATCTCATTTTTCCAGATATCAGGCTGTGCATGGTGGCACTAAGGAACATCCAATATCAGAATCCATCTTTTCCAGGAAGGAGCTCTAGGCCACTTGAGTAGTGTCTGGACATCTTACTCTTCTAAACACTTACTTTGCATTTATTAGTTTCCCTTTTGATCCTGATGTTCACATCCTCATCAGAGAAGTCTAACTAGGACTGACCCAATAGGTAAACAAATACAAAGAATATAATTTTCTAGGGTCTAGTTGCCAAGTAGCCAAAAGAGTTCAGATGAAAAGCTGTAGGTTTTGATTTTCCTCATCTCACTCCTCTGAACACTGCAAGCAAAAGGCTCTTCTGTGACCATCTGTCAGTAAGAATGCACTGTGGACCAAAGGACCATGCAGGGCTGTTTCTGCTCACTGCCTTCCACACAGTTTGCCATTGGCCAGTGCCATCTCCCTGTGTCACCTGCAGTGTGATCTGCACTCTTAACCTGTGCTTTCAGCCTTGTTCCTGTGCTCTTCCCAGGATAAGTCTCTTGGTTTGTTCCAGTCCCATCCAAATGCAGACCCCAAGGATTTCTGCTACCTTGCCAGTTGTAAAATACTGTCTCCCAGCCACTTTGGCTGATCAGTTTGTTTTCTCCTCATTATGATTTGATGTCTAAACACAAGTGCTTGCTCCATGACTTGTAAATTCCTACACCTCTTTAATAGGAACTGCTCACCTCTTTAATAGTGTGCCTGCTCACTCTGTGGCTCACTCCCTGTCATTATTTTGAAATCTATTTCTTATCTTGTCCTTTTGATTCTTTGGCCAGGAATTAGGTGTGCACATCACATGAATTTTGAAAGCAGCTGTCAAGCTACTCTGTCACGGGGATCAATCACAATTTCACTTAAGTTAATTGCAAATATCTGGTCTAGAGTTAAGTGCCTCCAGTGAGCTTAGATGTAGATAGATGTAGATATATGAGGATGGAATCAGCTCCCCTCTCACCATGCCTTTCCATTATCATTAAACATAAAGGGGCCCCAGACAACATGTTCATCCTGAATACACAGTTATTTCCTAACTACATCACATGGGATGAATCCCACTGATTAAAAACTCACAGCAGCTCCCCACTGTGCATTTATTCAGGCTAAAACTTACACAGGTCTTTAAATCCAAGGTAGGTCTTGCAACAAGTGTGTGTTTCTGTGCCTTTCCCTGACATTCAGACCTGGGACTGTAACATCCAAATCAAATGCTGATGGTGGTGTCGTGCATAATGGCACCAATTGCATCATTATTGTGTAATTGAAAAATAGAAAGCATGGCTAAAAGTGCTTTATTCTTCTATCATTGTGTGATTATTTTAAGTGGTAGCTGAAAAAGGACTAATTGCATGGTAGTTTTACTTGGCAGGAAGACCTGCAAGTTGATGCTACTATAATATATTCTTTTTAAGCCATTCTAACTTGCAAATAAACTGTAATTTACCTTTCAATAGATGTCAGTCATTATTAGTACCATAAAAATATCTACTTTCTCTCAGCAGCCAAGGAGAACGCTAAAAGGATGCTTGCCTTTTCAGACCCGTGGCTGATTATCCTCTGCATGTTTTTAATAAACCTGTAATTTTATTTAAATTCTTGATTCACCACTAAACAATGGAGCCACTGAATACAGATTATTTTTAGGAAAAAACCACATCACACAATTACAACTGCAAAAAGATCCATGTCCTAGTTAGGAAAATTCTTGATTCCAAATGCACTCCCTGCTATGATAAATCTTTTTTTATGTGTAATGTTGGTTTACAGTAATAGCTTGGAACCCCAGTTTGACATTTCTTTATGGCTAATGTAGCAAAACCAATAGTATAAAAAGAAATTATACCTGAGTGTGAAAGGATACCTCTGTCACATAAAAGTTGGCTATAGGACAATGTATGCTCTCACTCAGTGCATCTTTAACTTCTCTCAAAATCATATTGTTTGTTCTGTACATCACATCATGTATTAATGTGGCTGATAATTGACAGGAGTAGTTAAGAATAGCTTCAGGCCATGATTTTTAGGAGATTTTCCCATTTCTTCTCCCAGACTGGTGTGCTGTGGTCAGACAGGGTGAATGGTGGGAGCTCAGTGCTGCCCTGTGAGCTCCCAGGACCAGCAGTGTTAGTGCTCCTTGTCTTCAGCTGGGATCTAGGAAAGCAAAGCAGGGATCATGGGTTGCATCTCGGGGAGATCTGTCTGGAGAGCAAGTCACCAGTCAGTGAGATTAAATTCTCCCCACCTGAGTTAGGAAATGTGCACTTAGGTCTGAAAACCACTGTGCTGAAATGGGAAATGCCAGCTCTCCTGTGGCTCCTTGTTGATGTGCAGAGCTTTATTTCTGGGCATGCCAGCTTCACTTTTGTCCAGTTTCCTTTGTTAACTTCAGAAAAGTAAGTACATCAACCTGACTGCAAAAAGCCTTTCTCTGCTTGGGTACATAAAACCAAACTATTTCTTTCCTCCCCATCCCAGCTTGTAAATAAAAGTGATTGTGGAATTAAAGTGTTGAGGAATACGATCTTGGTGCTGTCTCCAGACCTGCAGGCTCAGAGAGTTCTTCTGTTGCACACATGCACAGTGATTGCCCCTGTAACCTTGTTGGTTCCAAGGGATGTATTTTTATTCTGGAGGTTTGCTGGCAGAGGGAATGAAGGGCTGATAAAGCAAATAGTGACAACAGCTTATTTGTAATGCTGTTACCTCAGCCCTCAGTGTTGTGTTTGTGTTTGGATCTGCCTCCTTGAAGTGACAGAGATGGTATTATTAAAATACTTTTGTGCAGGATTTCAGTGTTTGTGGGACATAGAGGAATTATAGGGAGAAGGCAAGGGATGATCTGTGACTTGGACCAGAATGGGAGGTTTTGCCAAGAATTATTTTGAATGCATTCATTACATGTACAACTCTTTTTCTATTCTTCCTTTATTTTCTTTTTCAGGAGAAGAAGGAACACAAACGCACACAGAGAGCAGCAGCCAAGAAGCTGAAGGACAGACACGATGCCAGTCTTGCACATCCACATTTCTCAAGCTAATCTGGAGATTCCTGATCATTTTGTCCGTCTCTTCCTCCTGGGTTGGGACCACACAGTTTGTCAAAATCACTTTTGAGACCTTTGACTGTCCCTTTTTCATGACTTGGTTCTCAACAAACTGGAACATTATGATTTTTCCCATTTATTATTCCGGGCACCTTGCAACTGCACAGGAAAAGCAGTCTCCAATCAAAAAATTCAGGTAGGCTTTATCGTGGCAGTATCCCTTTAAAAAACCTAATTCTTGAGGGCTGAGATCACTGCTGGGCTCAGTTCCACCCGTGGTGTCAGAATAAAGGTCATGCTGCAGAAAACCTCATTCATAAATAGCTCACAGGAGGCTGACAGATGAGTGATGTGTGCTGAATAAACGGGTACTTGATTGTTAAAGGGCTTTTTTAATGAGTTGAAAAGGTCAATAATCTGCTTATAATCTTGCTGTTATGTTGTCTAATATCTCTATATTTTGTGTTCTTGCCTGGATCAGGTGAATCTGTCCTGGTCCATTTATGATAGAATAGCTGGTTGGTACAACCAAACCAGCTCCTAGCTGGGAAGAAAGATGCTCAGAGCTGAGGAGGTGCTTTCCATGTGGAAGACCATGGCTTCCTGTCTGTGCTGAGCAAGTACAGCAGGATGTAAACTGCCCTTTCCTCCTGCTGGAAATGTAAATCCCTTTTCAGTAGCTCCTGAGAAATCAGAGAAATACAAGGTTAAGGGGGAACCCAGAGAAATCATCCAGTCCAACCACCAGTGCTGCAGCTTAGCTTCACCTTAGCAAGTTCTGAGGAAAACCACATCTAATCTGTCTGCAGGGCTTGGAGGTGCCTCACATTCTGTGACAATTGATTTCACAGTTCCTTCTCCACTTTTGTTATTCCACTGATCTGACAGTGACATGGGAGCTGATTTAAAGGACAGGACAAAACTCAGCTCACCAAGAGACACCACACCTTGCCCAGGGAGGGAAGAGATTCACGGGGTCATTCTGGGCTGGGATCCAATTCTGTTGTTCCAGTGCGGGTTTGCTTGGAAAAGAACCTGCCTGACTCCAGCAGAATTGTCTGTTCCAGCAGGAATTACCCAGTGTGGGGCCCATCCCTGGCTCCTGCTGTCCCTGAGCACACAGGAAATCCCATTTGTGACTGTCTGGATGGAGTGCAGCAGGGCCAAACTCTTCCCTCAGCTGCTTTTTGCCAGATCTGGGATGTAATTTGGCCCTAAATTATCATTTCTGTCAAATCAGTGTGACTGAAATTGAACAGTTACACTTAATTAAGTGCTTCTCTGCAAACCCTGGTTGCTTTGTCTGTTAATGATGCTTCATTGAGATTTCTGCTGGAGTGTTTGTGAGAACATGAACAGTGTCAGCTTGGCTTCTGCATGTGGGGTGAAGTAATAACAGTTGCACAGCAGATAAGGAAGAAGGTGAGAAGAAATATCCCTGCAGATAAATCCCCTGCAGTTGGTTCATTGATTATATCTCTATCAGAGCAACATTTTGGGGCAATGCATTAAAAAATTCCTGTGCTTAAATAATTTATGTATTTCCCCAGCTGTTAAGAATTGAGCTTTTAAAGTTGAGGACAGTCTTAAATGCCACAGGAGTTTCTGCAGTGGATCAGTGAATGTGTGGAGTCAGGAATAGTGTTAGAGGTGATGGGAATCTTCCTAGAGTATTTCTTATTCCAGATATGTCAGGAACTCACTTCCCAAGGAGGAAGTAACTGCTGGTAAATAATGATTTCATCAGGGGGAGCAACTACTTGGTCAGTGCTGTGTTACAACTTGACTATCCAAACTCTTACAGATTGGATGTGGGATGGGCATCTCCTCAGGATGAGCTCTCCATTTTTTGGTGACCTAAAGGATTGAAAATTTGTAGTTTTAACTTGTAAACAGATTGAATTTGATCTTTGGAGGTCATTTCACCCAACCTCCTCCCCAGAACAGGGGCGTTTTCAAACCTGCATTAATTGTTTGTGTATTTTCTTGATTTGCATTCTTGATATTGTTCCTGTTATGAGGCTTTTTATTCTATTTTGTAAGATTTCTTGCTGCTTCATGTGCCTGTTTTATTCCTGTGCAATAGCTAATTCTTGTCAATAAACCCATTTGCAGCAGTTCCAGGCTTTCCTTGGAGACCAGAGGTGATTTATCTTTGTGTTTCTGGAGGATGTAGTTACTCTCCAGGAGCTTTAAAGACAATCAGGCATTTTGTCCAGCAGATATTCCCAGTGGATCTGAGCAAACAATATCTGTGACATCTTGGCAGAGATCAGTGATCCTGGAAGTGACTTGCAGAGTGCTGCCCCAGGCTGGCAAAGCTGCAGAGAGCCACTGCTCCTTTAATAAATCCCACTTGGAACGACAGGAGTCTCAATCCTCAACTTTAGATTGGCTTTCTGGAAAGTTTAGACTGCTCAGTACCTAAAGGAGATGCAAGCGAGATGGATTTTTGACAAGGACAGGGGAGGGGAATGGCTTCAGACTGAGAGAGGCCAGGTTTAAATTAAATATTGAAAATAAATTCTTGACTGTGAGGTTGTGAGGCCCTGGCACAGGTTGTCCACAGAAGCTGGGGCTGCCCCTGGATCCCTGGAAGTGTTCCAGGCCAGGTTGGACAGGGCTTGGAGCAACCTAGGATAGTGGAAGGTGTCCCTGCCCATGGCAGAGGGTTGGAACTGGATGAGCTTTAAGGTCTCTTCCAACCCCAACCACTCTAGCATTCTATTATTGTAACATTTGAGATTATAAATTGTGTGTTTCTTTACCTTAGAGATTCAATCTTGTGCTCTGAGAAAATAACTCATAGTTATGTACTCACTGCTGCATTTAGGTGAAGTGTCTTGGTTGTCTTGAGGCAGAAGACAGCTCTTGGTATCCCCTCAGTATTGTAAATAAAAGCTATGTCCCTCATAAAGAGCTTGAAACTCCTTGCATTAGTGCTGGATAAGATGATCTGAAGTTCAGGAAGCTCAGAAATAGGAATTCTAACCCTGCCAGCATTTACCACAGCAGAAGACACTGCACAGACTCGACTTTGGAGCCTGATGCAGTTGTGCTGTGGAATAGGGGGTGAAATTTTCAATGTCAGTACATTCTGCCTCCCCATCTGGCACCTTGGCTTCTCAAGGACAAGCGCTGTGACACTGAACAGCTTCCTGCCAGGATCCACCCACGGTGTGAGAGCTGAGACTGGAGCTGCAGCTCTTCCCAGCCTGGGGCACTGGCCAGGGAAAGCATTGGTAGGTGCAGGTTTAATGTGGACAAAACACACTGGGAAGGGTTGGACTTCTTGGATAAGGAGAAGTGAGCATCACCTGAAGTGCAGACTGAGCCATGAGTTGGTATTTGTGTATGAAACCTGTCACTGCAGGTTTCTCATCCACAGTCCTGTCCCTCTGTTGCAGCAGTAGCTCAGTCCAGCTCCCTCAGCCTGTTTATGAAACAGCAAACCCAGACCTGCTCTGCAGAGGCTTTTCAGGGAAAACATCAGGAACACCATCAGCACAGAGCTGTCCTTCCCATGGACCCTTGCTGTGGGACACAGCATTCCTTGGTGCTTCTCCTGAGCCAGGCACTGCAGGATCCCCTTTCCTTTTGCTGCAGCTCTCCAGCAGACAAACTGAGCTGGTCAGGCCCTTTCTGCCAGCTCAGATTCAGTCAGTGCTGGAGACACAACTCACCAGGGTGCTCAGCCTCACTCAGTTTGGTACCTGCCCCCTTGTCTTGGTTTGGAAAGCCAGGTGTCTGCTAAGAAAGGCAGGAGCCTCCCCTGAAATGGAAAATGTAAATCCCCCCCACTTCTGAATTGTTATAAATTTGAAATTAAGGGGCTCTCAGGCAAAAATATGGGAAGAGGAATAACAGTTCTTTACTAGGGAAGAAAATAAAAAGATAAAATAAATAGTGCAGTAAACTAAACAACACTGACAGAGTCAGAACACAACCTGACACCCTATGGGTCAGGGTGCTGGCAGCAGTCCAATTGGAATTGTGGCTGCAGTCCTCCTGGAGTG
>VYZP01050401.1:39593-67165 GCA_013400635.1 Hypocryptadius cinnamomeus
TATATATATTATATATATGATATATATATTACTATTTTTATATATAAAATTATATTATAATTATATATAGTATAACAATATATATTAAGTTAATATAATATATTAATATATTATATATTATAATATATTTTACAGATTATATATAATGTATTTTATAGATTTTTTATATATATATATATATAAAATAAGGGTAAACTGCTATAGCTGCATGTCAAGGAACACTGAAGTGCTGCCAGTGAGCCACTTGTCACACAGGGAACCTTGTCACCTGGAACTCCTGTTGAAATCAGAGTTACAAAAGCCTGCAAAGTTAGGCATTCATTTATTTGCTTCACTGGGTGTTTGCTTTGCATCTCAGATAAATGATGCACACCAGTAGCTGTTCTTTTTGTATTTTAAACATTTTTATCCTGATGTTTGGTGAACAGGACTCCTGAGAGCATTGAGGTCAACTAGAGTGAAGGAGATAATTNAAAGAGGCAGCTGTTCCTCTGGGAAATCCAGTGGAGAAGCTGTGCTGGTGTTCCAGAATTTCAAGATTGTATCCGGGTAGGAATGCTTGGCTCCTCCCTCTGGGCAGAGCATCTCCCAGTGGGATGCTGTAGCTCTTATCAGCCATGCAGTGACATTCCATAGCCTGTTATCAGCAGATGTCTCTAGGAGGGAGAAGTGGTTGTGGAAGAGATAAGGAAAACTGCCCACTGAACAGAAGACAACTGCCACACAGATGGCAAATAGAATACAATTTGCTTGGCAATCCAGGACACCCCTGCAGTGGAGCTGGGAGGTATTTTATTGCTGCAGATGCCATCATTTAGGCAGAAGCAGTGAATTCTTGCTCCCAGAAGGTGCTGCTGTGTTATTTGCTGCCCTAATGTCGCTGTGGCCCTGCCAAGTTCTAACCCAGGTGATGTCACTGCATTCCATGTGTTCCTGTGCTCCAGGTCTCTGCTTGTTTGCTGGGTTTTTTTCCTGTAGCTGCTTAAAACCAGCTGCTGGATTTCACTCCAGAGGAGGGAACAAACCCATTCCTGTGCAGGGTCTGGCATCAGAATATCTGAGAGGGCACACAAGCTGTTTAGTGGGTGCCAGAGGCAAAGCTGCACGACTGCCTGAGGTGCTGTAATTCCTCAGAGCATGGCACACTGCCCAGAGCTGAGGACTACCTGCAAGTAAAAAGAGTTATTTGTGTTAGAGGGCAGGTTTTAAATAGACTTCTTGTGCATTTGGAAGTAGTTTGTGTCGTAGTTTCAGGGTCAGCTGTCCCTAGATGTGTCTGTGCCTCTAAGGCAGCAGCCTGCAGCATTATTTGTGTGGGGAGGGTTCCAGGGAGCCCCCTCTCCTGAGCCCAAGATTTTAATCAGTGTCATGTCTGAAGACTCCTGCAAGTTTAATTTTAGTTGCATGTCAAAGAGGCTGAGTTAACCACTGAGCCACCAGCCCTCACAAAGCCTCAGGCAATCTGACTGGGAAAATAAAGTATTCTCCCAATCTCCTCATTGACTGAGCATTATTCATGGAGCTCTCTCCTAGGCACAGGGGTGAATTCATCAAGTCTCTGCCTCACTCAGCCCAACCCTGTCAGAGACTTTGCTGTATTTCCTTCACTGAAAGTTGAGGAAACACCAGCCCCTGGTGTCTGGTCACTGCTGTGATGGAGGCTCTTCCACCTGCTTAGACAGCCTTTCCAAGCATTCCCAGGTTCTTTTCCTGGCTGTGCATCTCTGCTCATCCCCCCCACTGCTTCTGGGAGCTCAGAGACAGGTGACATTGCTGGGGCAGCCACAACTGCCTCTCCCAAATCACTGACCCAGAATGATGGGATAACCACTGAGCCTTTGAGGATTCACACTCTCAGGGCACTTGGATCCATCCTCCTGACTCTGCTCCAGGTTTGTCTGTGTGCAGACATCCCAGGGATCTGCAGGACAACAAACCCTGACCCCTTCTGGCATCTGGATCCAGCTGTGCCCTGCATTTCTGGAGGCAGCCCAGGCACCTTTCTGCCTTCTTTTAACACAGCACAGGCTTCTTTCCTCTAAGATCCTGACAGCTCCTGAGGCAGCTTGGACTTAAAATGATGCAGTTGTGCCCCAGAAGTGATGGCAGAGTTCCCACATGCAGGTGTGGAGCTCACAGTGCAGGTCTGTTGGTGCCAGGACATGGAGCACCCTGGCTGTGGTGTCATGGAATGGGGACACAGCCACAGTGCACCCACCTGTCTTGAGGTGAGATGTAGTCTGAGCCCAGAATCACCCTCTGCACCCACCTAAGTCTCAGGGGGAAGCATCTTTTAAAGGTAAACTGCTCNTTTGGTGAACAGGACTCCTGAGAGCATTGAGGTCAACTAGAGTGAAGGAGATAATTAGCAGTTCCACCAGCCTGAGTACACAGAGTTTGAGAATGGAATTTATTTTTACCAGAAATGGCTGCTTTGTACACCAGGCTGTCTTAGTGGCATCAAGAAACGAGTGGTTATTAAGCTGAATCATAAAACCATTTAAATTAAGATGTAGCTGATCTCAGTTATTACATAGATGTTGTTATTCTGATTTCCTCAAAACAAGCCTGATGGTTTCCAATCTTAAGAGTTAAAGCCTGCAATGTCTTTAACAGCAAAATTCCCAAGAATTAGTAAAAATTGTTGAGAGGCCATGAAAACAATTTTGTCTTCCAAATCAGGATAGTTATCAGACCACCCCCACCACCCCTAAATGACAAACATTTTTGACATCACATTGCAGCTCAATCTTTGAAGTTGCTAATTAGTTCTGTATAATGGGTGTTTTAGCAATCTTCCAAGCACAGCCATGTTTGGCTGTGAGCACTTTGGAGCCTCAGGGCATTTGGATTATTCCCTCCATGTCCCTTTCCTTGGAAGGATGTGCTGCAGGTTGAGGGTGCCTTGGTTCACCCCACTGCTTTTTGGGGTCACTTGTGGGACCTCCTGTGTTTTGAGCAGTGTCAGGGTGCCTGCCATGCCAAGGAGTGAAGCACACTGGGAATATCTTCAGGAATGCCTTCAACCAAGAGTGCAGACAGTGGAGTTGCTAAAAAACATCCTTCCCAGTCTGAGAAAGGCAGAGATTCCTGATATCCCAAGAAGCAAACAGCTCACTTGAGCTGTGTGGGACGCAGTGTTTGGGAATCTGGGGGTTTTGTTTGCAATTTAGTTCTCAAGGAGATGTCTCCTAGAAAACACAGCTTTTCACTGTACAATAAAATGAAGCTGTTAAATACCTTCCCCTCCCTTTCCCTTCCTTCTCTCACACTTCTGTTTGCCTGGCTCACTCCCACTGCCTGGTGGCTCCCTTCCCCACCACGCTGTGTCTAGCAGTCTTTTTAAGTATCTTTAGGCAATTCTTAAAGCTTCCTTGGCCATACATAAAAATATATTTCAGCAAGAAAGAAAAGAGGGCTTGGAGCAATTCAAAAAAAGAAGAAAATTGGCAAGCTGCAGAGAAAAAATGGTGATTTTAATCCCTGTGCTCATGGCCTTGAAGGCAGAGTGTGGGAGCTGTCAGAACATTATAGATAACCTTCATTTCTGTGTGTGAGTCCCTGGGATTATTGTTGCACAGAGTGTGATTATTCCAGGTAAGTTACGTCTTTTCTTCTTGCAAAATTGCTGCTTTAAGAAGATTTTGTGTTGTTTTCCCTGTGTGAATTAAATAATGGATTCTCTTGGGCGTGTGGAGTAGTTAGGAAAAGGAGGATAAAAGCCTAGTGAATGTTTGTTGTGCTGGAGTGAATGCTAAGGAAAACCCTGGCTGAGACTGAAACTCTTTTCTTTCCGTAGGGAATGCAGTCGGATTTTTGGTGAAGATGGTCTGACGCTGAAACTCTTTCTTAAAAGGACTGCTCCCTTTTCTATTCTGTGGACTTTGACTAACTACCTGTATTTACTGGCTTTAAAGAAGCTCACAGCCACAGACGTCTCTGCCCTGTTCTGTTGTAACAAAGCTTTTGTCTTCTTGCTTTCTTGGATTGTGCTCAAAGACAGGTTCATGGGAGCAAGGGTAATGAACGTGCCTCCTTTTCCACTCTCTCATGTTCTCATAATTGCACTTGAACCCCTCAGCCGTGGTGCTGCCACAGCACTGCTGCACTGGGGCACCATGAAAACCTTTCTCATTGAGTTTTGTGATGCAGCCTCAGGATCAGTTAGAGACCTCAGAACTTCAGAGGGAATTCAGTGTGGGAATTTCAAGGAGCCATTACAGCCAAGTGTAACTTGATGAATTACAATAGAACTTCCAGTTTCACAGAAACCTATTCTGTCTTGGCTTATTGTGCTGAAGTTTTGTTAATTTTACTTTAAACTTAGTGTTGAATGCTTAGGTTCTAGCCAAAGCAGTTTTATTCCTTGTTTGGATAGACAGGTGTTTGCAATGTGTGATGTGTATTTCTTGTGCTACCCTGTCACTTTTCACACACACATTTACACGTGCATGTGTCAAAATTGCTTTAAAATTAACAGCGCTCTTCTGTGGAGATGCATTTTGCACTGAAATGTTTAAGGACTCACTGGCAGTAAAATGGACCCTGCAAAAATTTAAAACAGAACTTGAAAAAAATGTTGTGCCCCTGGATCTGGGGAAAGCAAAATGTAGTATAATTTTCCATGCACACATCTCCCACATGCAGCAATTTAAACTGTTGGCTTCACACCTTGGATGAGGAGTAGTGAGGATTTCTGCTAGTTCATTGATGCAGATTCCCCTCTGAAATGGCTCAAGGTCATTTTGGGCACAGTCCTGACTTAATTATTGGAAACCCTGAACTTCATTAGGCGCTGGTTGGGGCCAGGTGTGGTTGCTGTGACCACAAGGGACCAGCAGCAGCTGGATTTAAGTTCCATTGAAAGCATGGTGGATCAGGACACTCATCCAAGTCAGTTTGGTTTTTGAAAATGGGCGCAGCAGTTTTTTCTTTTGTTTTTTCTTTTTTTTTTTTTTAATTAATACTGTGTTAGAAGGGTTCAGAAATGAAAGCAAAAGACATCCTGTTGTACAGGTATCTCATCTGGCTTTTGGAGCAGCCACCAGGACCCTGAGCAGAGCACTGTGCTTGCCAGGCTGAGGAGGTGAGCCAGTGCTGAAGGTAAAGCCAGACACCTGGATATCTATTTCCTACACAGCTGAAAATACAAAAAGATCAGGTGAATGTGACCCACCCTCAGCCCACTGACTGACTCAAAGAATAAACAGGGTGTGAAACCCTAAGTTCTCTACAGAAATAACAGGAACAATAACTAACCCCCTCTGCCCCTTGATCATCTGAAGGAATTGAACATTTTGTACCCTTTAAGCTAATTTTCATCTCAAAGCAGCATCTTTCTGGCAGAGCAAGCATAGCTCTTGTACTCCTAGCCTGCTCTGTTAAAGAAACCTAGAAATAAAAGCTGTTTTCAGTTACTATTTATTTTTCCCTGACTAAAAAAAGGTTGCCATGAATATGCATTAGTATGAATTCTGTAAACACCATGGGGTTCACACAGGAAAAACCTGGAGGGAAAAGTGAGCAGCAAATCCTGCACATAAACTGGATTTCACTGCTCACTGGCAGAGCCTGGGTGCCCATTGCTGGAGAGGTAATTCACAGTGTTTTCCAGCAGCTCTCCTGACAGGATAACACTTAATTATGTTAATAACCACGCAGGAGAGTGTCTGAGAGCTGAAGTACAACAGAGCAGCACAGACCCAGCTTTTTGTGCCTGAATGCCTCAGCTGCTCTCGCCTGCAGCCCCTCGGAGAGCAGCAGGGGTTGGGTTATTTGGACAGCAAGGACATGAAAAGAAATGAAGGTCTAATCCTATACCCTGAGCCACGTTTTTGTGGAAGAATTCTGCACCCAGCCAGCCAGCTCAGCCAGCTTTTCCAAGGAGCTCAGCTCAGCTCAGCTCCCAGCTCAGCTCAGCCCCAGAGCTACAGGGCCGTCGGGCACGTCCGGGTGGCATCAAGGTGGGGATTCACAGAATCACAGAATTCACGGATTCACAGAATCACTGGGTTGGAAGAGACCTTCAAGATCATCCAGTCCAGCCCAGCCCCAACACCTCAACTAAACCCTGGCACCCAGTGCCACATCCAGGCTTTGTTAAACACACCCAGGGATGGTGACTCCACCACCTCCCTGGGCAGAGCATTCCAGAACTTTATCACCCTTTGCATGAAAAACTTTTTCCTGATATCCAACCTGCATTTCCCTTGGTGCAGCTTGAGGCTGTGTGCTCTGGTTCTGTCAGTGCTGCCTGGAGAAAGAGCCCAGCCCCAGCTGAGCACAGGCACCTTTCAGGAGCTGTGCAGTGATGAGGGCACCCCTGAGTCTCCTTTTCTCCAGGCTGAGCACCCCCAGCTCCCTCAGTCATTCCTCACAGGGTTTGTGTTCCAAGTGCTTGGGACAGCAGTGGCTCTGCAGCACTTTCCCAGTCCCTGTCTGCCCAGTGTGGCTGCAGCAGTCCCCAAACTGGCCATGGATGCCCACGGGCATGTGGGACCTCCCTGACATCCCTGTGATCCCCTGGCACCCTTCCTGCACACCTGAAAGCAGCTGCCAGGAGGTTGCAGGGCTGGATCTTTAGATGCCACGTCTGAAGACAAACCTGTCTTGCTGGCCACCCTGTGGGATGGCACAGTCCCGCCTGTGGGAGCACTGCAAAAGGCTGCACACAAAGTTTCAGCTGCTGTGGCTGTGTTTGAGGCACCAGAGTGTGTGCTCTGCAGGGAGAGCCTCGTGCCATCAGTGGTGAAGCTGTAGCACCCACCCAAGAGACAAAGGCACCAGGGGAGGTTTAGGTTGGGTATTAGGAGAGATTTCTTCACAGAAAGGGTGGTCAGGTGGTGAACAGGCTGCCCAGGGGAGCAGTGGAGTCACCATTCCTGGAAGTGTTCTGGAGATGTGTAGATGTGGTGCTTTGGGACATAGTTGAGGGTGGATCTGGCAATGTTAGGTGAAGGGTTGGACTCAGTGAGGTCTTCTCCAAGCTTAACAATTCTCGGGTTCTATTTACCTATAAAAGTAGTGCAGGCAGAGCTCAGGTACCTTGAAGTACCTCCTGCCCTGGGCAAGGACACACAGAACCATCCCTGCCTGCCCCTTGGCCTTTGCTTGGAAACTTCAGAACATCTCTCTCTCAAATTAATAACACATCCGTGTTACACTTTGGGAAGTCCAGACAGCTTTGGCTCCAAGCAAGCACAAATATTTTAAAAACTTTACATATTTGAGTAGTTCTGCTGGCTTGTGCTGCTTGGATTTAGACACATGCTTACTTGTTTGCATGTTTAAGCCCTTGGTTGGGCTTCAGGTGTGGAGTTGACTCAGTGTGTTTTAGGTAGGTGCAGAGTAGTTTGGGGACATTTTTCTCCCCTGAAAATGTTGACTTCAGCCTGGAGAGAGGTTTCTTCCCCATCCTTGAAGGTGTTCAGTGCCAGGTTGGAGGGTCTTGGAGCAACCTGGTCTAGTGGAAGGTGTCCCTGCCATGGCAGGGGATTGGAACTGGAAGATCTTTTAAGTTCCCTTCCAACCTAAACCATTCTGTGATTCTTTACACCTCATTTTCTGCTGTGCTCCACACAGAAAAAAAAAAAAAAGTTTCTGAGAAACTGTTGGTTGGCCTTGCTCTCTTTCAGGAAAAAAAAAGGACAAAAAGAGGCAAGCTAATTTCATTCTTTACCTAGGAGGCTCCAAAAGAAAGTTCCTACACTCTTCCATTAATTAAAAGCCTCATTTAATGAGCTGACAGCCACCTTTGCTTCCCTGTGACCTTGCAGAGCAGCCTGCAGATGTGAACTCAGGTTTCTAAAGCCAACACCTGAGGCAGGCACAGGTCAGCTGTGCTGATGCCCTGGTATGTAACATGTAGGAGGAGCCTTGAGCATGAAATTTAAATAATGTTTTTGCTGTTTTCAGTCTCAGGAGGTGTTGATGCTCCACATGTGTCCATCATTTTAGTTGTTTCAGGGGAAAAAAAGTGCTTGGCTTTATAAATATTTGATTAAATTAGGGATCTGGCTCTCTAAATTTGGTTTAGACAGACTGGCAGTGAGTTTTTCATGATAGGAAGAAAGGGGATGATGGATCCACTCATTTTCACTGACACAAGGAAAGAGCTGAGCAGTGAGGGCACCAAGAGTTAAATCTCCACCCTTGCCCTTGGCAGGAGGGCATTACTACATTGGACTCTCCTGTTGTGCCTTCTGAGACTGACACATTGCTGGAAATCCTCCAGCTGACAGCTGAAATCCTGAATTTCTGTGCAGGGCAGGATGTGAAGGGCAGCCTGAGGTGAGTCCAGCCAGGCAGGGCAGGGGGGTTCTGCACTCCCAGAGGAGAGGCCGTGGATGTCTGAGGGGTCCTGGCTGTCCCTGGGCATTGCTTGGAGGCTGAGACTTCTGTGATGTCTCCCAGGATGGCCCCACTGCTGGAATGGGTTATCCTGGGGAGGAAAAGGGGGAAACCTCCTCATGCCCTCTTGCTAAAACCCCCCCAGATGTCATCACACCACTGGGAGACTGGGGGGACTCCAGCCCACGTGTCTTGGTTTGAAAAGCCAGGTGTCTGCTAAGGAAGGCAGGAGCCTCCCCTGAAATGGAAAATGTTAACCCTCTCCCTCTGAATTGTTATGATTTTGAAATTAAAAGGCTCTCAGACAGAGATATGGGAATAGGAATAACAGTTCTTTATTAGGAAAACTAAAACAAAACAAAACAAAACCAACCAAATGTAATTGTACAAAAAACAAAAAAAAACCCCAAAAAACTACTGCCAGAGTGAGAGCAGGAGCTGACCCCCTGTGGGTCAGGGTGGTGGCACAGTCCCATTCCATGGTGGCTCAGCCCTCCTGCAGTGCCAGCTGTGGTTCTGCTGGAGCAGGGATCCTGGACAAGGGGGGAGTTTTCCTCTGAAGCTCCAGGACTGCTGGAGATGGGCCTGCTCTCCCTCTGGGAATGCAGGGCAGAAGAAAGCTGCTCCTCTGGGAATGCAGTGGGCAAAGGCTGCTGTGGTGTTCCAGGGGCAGATTGTATCCAGGTAGGAATGCTTGGCTCCTCCCCTGGGTGGAGCATCTCCCCATGGGATGATGGAATTTGATCAGCCATGCAGGGACACTCACTGGCCATGGACAGCAGAGATCTCCTGGAGGGAGGATTGGCTGTGGGAGAGATAAAGAAAAAAACTGCCCCATGAACAGAGGATAACTGCCCCACCTCTGACAGATGGCAGTAGAATACCCCTATTTCCAACCTAAGGCACCATGGCACTGGGAGATCTGGATTTCAGCTCCATTTCATGGTGAATTTGGAGTATCAGTGATACCCTCAGGTTTTGCTGACCTGTATCCTGGAGCTGGGGTGTTTTACATGGAAGTAAGGTGGGACACAGGCTTGCAGTGGGGTTTGTGGCTTTGGCACAGCCACTGCCATATGAGGGGACACCTGTGTGCCTCAAGGACTGGTAAAATAGGGCTAATGGTGAGGGGGAAGGACTCAAAGCTGCAGCCAGGAGATAAGTTTTCCTGGGAAGATGCTAGCCTGGATGCCTATGGGATTTAGGAGCACTGACATTTTTACCTGGAGTCTCAGGGATTGGCCCTGCCCTGGGAGGTGATTCTGGGTTCCCCATTGTCCCCTGTGTGGGAACAGCTTCACCTGAGTCAGTTGTGTGTCCCTGTCATGTGTGTCCCTTGAAACATGGTTTTGCTCTGCTGAAGTTATTTTGTGGGATTTTTTGTGCTTGTTGCCTCAGTCTGGCTCACACCTGCCTGGGATGAGTGTCAGTGATTTTCTGGGACTCTTGGCAAAACTGTGAGCTCTGAAAGGCTGTTTTACAGGAGGGCACGTGTTTGGATTGAGATGAAGTCTTTGGAGTCTGTGGGTGAAGCTTAGTTTTATCCAGGACTAAATATTTCTTAGATGAAGTTCAGTGAGGTTTTCAAGAGGCAGAGTGCCCTTGTCATGTTGGTGTTGGCTCAGGAGATGTGCACTGGCTCAGGAAACACTCAGTGGAAGTTGGGTATTCAGTGTCTTTGAAATTCACACTCCACATTTACCTGCTGAAGGCAGTTAGGCGCAGAGGGGGAGTTTCTAAAAGAATAAAACACTTTGGGCTCCCTACCACTTCCACAAGGTTCTTGGAGTCAAGACCCAGGATTTCAGATGTGGTGTAGTTAATGATTCCTGTTCTTTTTCTTTGAAGCTCCTTAGATGCTCTCTCTGGGATTTTCAGAGGAGGCCAAAAACCTAAGCACAGATGTAAAGCTTCATGAAGAAATTTGATCATGTCTGTCCAAAAAAGCTGTCAGGGCACAGCCAAAACAGCTAGAAGAGCTCCCTGTGGTATCCTGATATTCCAAAATACAGGGCTCATTCCCCTGGACTAATTTCCAGGCTGTTTGGCCATCTAATATTTGCATTTCAAGTCAAATTGTTGGCTTTGCTAAATATTTCTTTTGTTGTACAGTAGAGCGTGATGCCTTAAAATTTCTTGATCTTGCAGTTGCCTCTCCAAGGTGGATGTTTAGCTGACAAAATCCATAATGATGGATGTTCTGTCAGTAGGTCCCAGCAGAATTTGCTGTGCTTAGATCCACATCCCTGTCAGTGCACACACTTTAATTGTGCTTTACATCTCTCCCACGATCTTTCCTATTTAAGGGAAAACAAGAAAGCTCCAGGTCAGAGCAAGTGGGTAATGACGCTCATGAGAAACCCCTCCCAGTGATGATCTCAGCTTTACACTGCTTTGCTTTGTCTGTGCAGATAGTGGCAGCAATCATGGCAATCACAGGAATTGTAATGATGGCATATGCAGATGGTTTCCAGGGTGATTCAATTATCGGGGTGGCCTACGCCGTGGGATCAGCCTCCACATCTGCACTGTATAAGGTGGGTCACAACTGTTTGTTGGCACTCCTAAATTCATTCACACTGGCTGTTAAAAAGACACAAATACAAAGAGAATGGCTGTAAAATAAATGCTGTGTTCTGTTCCTCACTCCTGCGTCACTCATGTTGTGACAATGTCAGGAAGTCTGCCGTGAGGGTAATTAGTTGTCATCTGCCAATTACCCAGAATGGCTTTTCTTGATGAGCCTTTAATGAAATCTGCAATGCCACGCCAGGAGGAGTTTAAGATCATTTTTAAATCATGACAGCAGGAGTTTATCAACACTTCTCAAAGGGGGCTCTCCATGTGCAGCAGGGAGGAGAGCCAGGGTGGACAACTCATCCCAGGTCTGCCCTGCAGCCTCCTGGCACAGGCTGGGCTCAGAGCCCTGGTGTGAGCCTGGCACAGGCTGTTCATTAGAGACACTTCTGCTTGGAAGAAATGGCTGCTTGGGAAGGTGAGGGCTGGGAAAGGCAGGGATTCTGTCTCAGGAACAGGTTGGGCTGAGCGTGGCTGGGTTTGTTTTCAGCTGTGTGTGTCAAGTTTGGAGTGGGTTGTGGCAGGATCAGAAGCTGCCCTTGCAGCTTTAGACTTTGCTCATCTCACTGATAAATTTGTTGTGGCCTTTCAAAAGTCACTCAAAGCTCATGAATTGAGGCTCATAGAGGACAAGTTCTCACAGAGTGAGCTCTTCCAGGCTGGTTTTCCTCTCGCAGCAGGGTGATGCTGTGGAAGTCACTGGAGCCTCCTCCCAAACCCCAGTGTTGCCACACTCAGCCCAAATCCTCTACACTTACTGCATGAATGGTGTGTTCTTGAGTTCTTGGTTTATTCTTGGCTTTTCCTGGGCTCTTCTACACTTGCTTCTCATGGCATTTTGTGTAAAGCTTTGTTATAGAATCAGCCATCCCCTTGGTAAAGACATGGAGCTAAAACCCAGGAAAGGGCAGAAATCCCACCAAAGATCCCCTTGGAAGACTCTAGTGTGGAAAAAGGGCTGGGCTGTGGCAAGTTGTCCTTTGCTCCACTCTCCCCAAGGGAATGGAGTGCTCCCATGGCAGGCATGGAATCTCAACCCCTCCTTTCTCCTCTCCAGGTTTTGTTCAAAATGTTTCTTGGGAGTGCAAACTTCGGGGAAGCAGCTCATTTCGTGTCCACCCTGGGCTTCTTCAACTTCATCTTCATCTCCATCACCCCCATCATCCTCTACTTCACAAAAGTGGAGTACTGGTACCCCTTCTCTGCTGTGCCATGGGGTTACCTGTGTGGAGTAGCTGGCCTCTGGTTAGGTAAGTGATAAAACAATTTATTTATTTATTTTTCTAGGTCTTCACCCCTCCAACCCTTTATAAAATTGGCCTCGGGCACAAACAATTTTCCCCTGTCCCCTTAAGTAGCAGAACTCTCTCCCAGATTACTTCTGGTCCCAGGGCAAACTGGTGCTCCTTAGAAATGATTCATATTTTTCATTACACTTCATGAAACATTACTATTAATTGAGATACAATTAATAATTGATAGGTAAGCATAGTTATAATTAATAATAATTAATAATTAACACTAATAGCAGGGAATAAACATGAAGCAGCACTACTAACTGCCCATTTTTTTCATCCCTACTGTAGTTCCACACCAATGCCCCTGTCTCTGGCACAGCTTGACTGCTGTAAATCCCATTTCAAGGGGCTGCATGTTCCCATCCTGGGGGATGTTTGTGTCCTGACAGGGGCACCCCCAGTGCTGGGGCACCTTTCTGGGGCTGCTGCAGGCTCTGGGCAGGGCTCACATAAGGCTCCCTCTTTCTGAGCCAGGATTGCCAGCAAATTATCTGTTGGATTCAGCCCAGGGGCATTTTGATTTCCACATATAACAACATCCTTTCCTTTGGTAAAGTCTCTTTTATTCCATAATTGAAGAGGTTTTTGTCTCACTGTGTGCTTATTAAATGGAAGCAAAGAGAATGTCATTTCCCATCCCATCCTGAGATGTGGCCAGGCTGGCAGCTGAGCTGCTGTGAGCACCTTGAGCTGCTCCAACCACAGCTGCAGCTGCCCTGTGAGCTCCTAGGGGACCAAAATTAGGGATAATTTGTCACCCAGGTGTACAAACCCAACCTAATGCAGGGGACTCGGCAGCAGGACTGGGTGGTGGGTGATCAAAAACTTAAGTTTGTTTTTAATCTTTCAAGCAAAAGTTAAACTTAAGCAATCTTTAAGGTATTTTTTAATCTTTCAAGGAAATTGGAACTCTCTGGGAGTGCTGTCATGTAACAAAAAAAACCCAAAACCCAAAACAACAAAAGACCAGGTTTTTTGTACCTGATTAAAGCCTGTGCAAAGCCATGGAATATGATAACCTCAGTATTATGGTTTGTGAAAGGCCATTCAGCCCTCCCCTTTTCCCTGTGAAGAATTTCCCCTAAGTTCACGCTCATATAGAAAAAAACCAAAAATCAGTCACTTTGTGACAACTCCCTCATTGTGGTGTGGATACTTAATATCCCATATTGTACCTTTAGGGTTTAGGTGGAGGAGGAATGTCTCACTCTGGTGTTTCCCCCCATTTTCATGGGTTATTTTCTCTGGTTTTCCCTAGCTTTCAACATCCTGGTTAACGTTGGGGTGGTGCTGACCTACCCCATCCTGATCTCCATCGGCACCGTGCTCAGCGTCCCTGGAAATGCAGGTACCAGTGCCACAGCTGCTGCTGCCAAAATGAGCCCAAGGGAGCTCAGAAAGCAGTTTATTGCTTAAATAATTTGTTGGGTGGAAATTTACTCCAGAGTCCTGTCTTGAACAACCTCTGCTCTTGAACAGCTCTCTGCTCTTCAGTGTCAGCCTCATCACTGTTGGGGGTTTGAGCACAGAAAATATCTGGTTTTGGGGAATGCAGCTGTGAAGCCATGACTGTGGGAGGCTGCCTGAGGGCTCAGGTGTGCCTGGGGGCTCAGGTGTGCCTGAGGGCTCAGGTGTGCCTGGGGGCTCAGGTGTGCTGTGGGGGCTGCTGTGGAGCTGGGAGGCTGGGCCTGGAGGCACCTGGAGCTCTCTCCCCATCCCTGGTTCCTGCAGCCCCAGGGAGCTCTCTGCTGATGCAGCCTGTTGTGGATAAAGAGTTACCATAAAGTGCCTTCTGTCTCAGAAATCACAGAACCACAGGGTCATTAAGGCTGGAAAAGAGCTCCAAGATGATCAAGTCCAACCTTCAACCAAATATCCCATGTCCACTCATTTTTTGGACACTTTGAGGGATGGTGACTCCACCACTGCCCTGGGCAGCCTGTGCCTGTGCCTTACCAGTCTTTCAGAGAAGAATTTTTTCTGAATATCCAATCTGTCCTAATTTGGGGTCTTTTCCCTTTGTCCTGTCCCTTGTTCCCTGGGAGCAGAGCCTGAGCCCCACCTGGCTGCACCCTCTCCTTGCAGAGAGCAAGAAGGTCCCTCCTGAGCCTTCTTTTCTCCAGGCTGAGCCATCTCAGCTCCCTCATAGACCCTTCACCATGGAAATCTTGAGGTTTAATCCAACCCCTCCAGGCCACCTCAGACCCTGCCCAGGGCAGTGAGGGACAGAGGAGCTGTGGCACCTCCAGCACTGCACTGTCAGATCAAGGCTCAGGGAGATCTGCGACCCAGTGTCACACCCAGATGTGACAAAGGGTCACAGGGATGTGCCAGGCTGCTCCTGGTGCCATCACCCATCCTGCTGCTGTTCTGATTCTGCTGTTGTTTCCTCTCCTCGCAGCCGTGGACCTGCTGAAGCACAAAATGATCTTCAGCGTGGTGCGGCTGGGGGCCACCATCATCATCTGCATCGGGTTCCTGCTGATGCTGCTGCCCGAGGAGTGGGACGAGATCACCCTGAGGTTCATCAACAGCCTGAAGGAGAAGAAGAGCGAGGATCACTCCGAGGACATCACGGAATCCAGCGTGCACACGAGGAGCAGGAGCAGAGCCAACGGGGCAGTGTCCATCCCGCTGGCGTAGGGCTGGAGGAGCCTCCCTGCAGGCAGATGTATATTCTGTGAATATAGCTGAACTTTCCTCACCACCTGTATGCTTCAAAAAATGTCATCTAACCTGAGCAGGGGATGAACTGTAAGATAAGAGAAGTACATCTATAATAAATGTTTACATTTATACACTTAACGAGGAACGGGTGTAAATAACTGCAATAAAATCTTTTCTAATAAACAAATGTTTAAGTTTATGTCTTTCTGAGCTGGTGAGTTTAAAATGTGGGTCAAGTTTACATCGTTTATCTCTCTTTGCTGGCAGAGGTAGAGCCATTTTGGAAGATACAAATCTTGGATATTTCCAGCTAAATCTCAAAATTTAACATCTTTACTTACTTTCAATGAAGTGCCCTTTCAGTGAGGTAGCAGTTTTAGAAAAGCATTTCAAACCTCTCCTGGCATCTTGGCGAATTCATTTCTGATGTTCCCATCAATATTCCCAATTATTATCAGAATAAATATTCCATGGTGTGCAGAACATGAGGCCTCTCCTCCAAGACCACACTGGGCTGTGCCTCCTTCCAAATCCACCTTTCTAGAAGTGCTGCTGGAATTCAAGTGCCTTTAGTAAAGCAAAAAATAGCTTTATTTACCTTGATTTTTCCCAGAAAAGCTGCACTCCCAGCTGAGCTACAAGAGTTTCAGGAGACATGGAACACCCTGGATTGCCATTGCTGTCCCTGGGAAATGCCATTTCCTATTTTCTAGAGCATTGGGACAAATGAATATTTTTCTTAACCTCTACTGTGGAAAAGTCTTTCAAAAGCCAAATCAAACCAACCAACCTCCCAATCCCTTCCCTAGGCCTGCTGCTGTGTAATTTAGGCTGGTTTACAGCATTCCTGGGATTGACCACTCAAGACTGTCTTTATTTGAGAGCACTTGATAGGCAGACAAACTGTTTTTTTATTTAAAGGAAGAATAAAACCAACTGATAAGTAGTTAGGGGTATTTTTGATGGTATTTCTGCCAGGGGGGAAAAAAATCATGTAGATAATAATTTATTTGACTCTTTTTATTTGACTCTTCTGTTGGATGTTTTTTAAATTTTTTAATGTTCATGTCTAAACTGTTCCTTGCAGCCAGCAGAGCAGAAAAAATACTTGTGTGTATTAAAAAACCCCACAAACCTGGGCTCTTTCATTAAATGGCTGCAGAATTAGGGCTGCAAAAACCAACCCAACCAAGTGTCCTCTGTGCCCTAAACCCAGAGAGAGGTGTAAGGTTTGCATGCACACACAAGCCTCTTACAGCTCCAGGTCTGCTGCTTTTGAGAGGAGACAGACAAAAAATATTGCAAAAAAGTTAATTATAAAGATGCTGATGAGCTGAAAGCACCCAGCACATGGCAGCTTGGCCTCTCCCCACAGTTTTGGAGCTGGTAACATTCATTTGCATTGCTAGATAGCTTTGGGGATGTGTTTTACTGAAATTTTAGCTCCTGACAAACTGAACACATGGGGAAAACAAAACTTTCAGTATGCATTGATGAGTACTTTCTGGCAAGCAGCCTCCTGTCAGTGTCTTCAGGCCCAGGACTGGATCCTTCAAGGAACCTCATTGAGAATTCTGCAGGGAAAATCGAGTGAAATCCCATTGTTTGAGTCAGCTTTCCCCTGCTTGACACATTCCATGGCCAGGGGCACAGGGTGTTAAAAACACTGGGATCCCAGCAAGGAAGGCTTGAGCAGAGCACCCCTGCTTTGGTTTGATGCTCTCAGAATGATTCAGGTTGCAATATTCAGGTGTGTAAATTCTTTGCTTCTTTTTGCCAAGGTTGGGATTAAATGCTCGAGATGGAATTTCTTGTTGGGACTCAGATGTTTGTTAGTTCTTCTCTCTGTCACAGTCTCACAAACCCTGAGTTCTGCAGCACTTTAACAAACTAAAAATGGAGCCCCATCTCTCTCTCTACAAGGCCTTTTAAGGATAAACTGTCCAATTAAGAAATGACACCTAAATTATTTTTAATTAACCGACCAATAACCAACCACCCGTGCCTGCAATGGGGACTTTTTTATCCAATTACACAAAACCACCCAAACCCATGGAGAAGAAGGTGGAGAAGAAGAACCAGCCTCCACCCTAAAACCTCGATCTTGCTTTATATATATTACTATATTCTAAACCCTTAAACTCTGAGTTTCCCACTTGTGATATCACACACTTCTATTCAAACTCCACACTCACAATCCCAGTTCTATCATTCAATTTTGGAAGCCTTCTCCACAGCCTCAGGTCAAATGCAGTGTTCTCCTGGGGGTCAGAGTCTGTCAGCATAGGAAGTCTAAAATTCTCAGTGACCAGGGTTCCAACAGAATGGTTCTTAAAGATCTTAAAGTCCCATTCCCCTGACATGTTCAGGGACACCTTCCACTATTCCAGGCTTCTCCAAGCCCTGTCCAACCTGGCCTGGAACACTTCCAGGGATCCAGGGGCAGCCACGGCTTCTCTGGGCACCTTCCCAGATGCTTTCCAGGGGTGCTCATCCACCTCAGCAGTGCCTTAAATCTCCTCCTTCACCCTCTGCCCAACCTCCAGTTCAAATTCCTCATGAAACATGGACATCATGATTTTCCCTGGAGTGCAGCTCCAGCCTTTCAGCTGGAGAAAACCCCACCAAGCCCAAGAAATCAGGCAACAAACAGAGGCTCTTTGGCCTGATGCTGTTGGTGATCCATCAGAGGAACAGCAAACCAATAATCACCCCTGTCAAGGGGTCAGACATCACCACCTCCACTGCTGTGGGTGTCTCTGGCAGCCCCTTCTGCCCTCCCCAGCAATGTGAGGCTCCATTTCTGTGGCACCATTTCCCAAGGAAAATGCCACTTTTGATCCAGCAGCTGCATTGTCAGATTCTCCTTATCACTGGAAGGAGAACAGAACGTGTCAGCTTGTCCAACCTCCTGTATCCACAGGAGCTGCCAGTCCACAAGGATTGTGCAGAGCCTGCAGTTATGGCAAACAGATATCACAAAATACCCATCTTTTGGGAAATTCAAACATATCCATGTATCACTAGACACCTTTCCAGGTGCAGCTTTTGCCTCCTTGCATACAGGAGAAACAGCCAAGCATGTTTGTCATCACTTTTTGCAAGCATTTGCTCCACTAGGTGGGCCTCCAGAAATAAAAACAATGGTCCAGCCTGCACTGGGAAAAAAGTAGCCACATTTTTAATGGATTGGGGTGTTTGTCATACCTTTGGTGCTCCATAGCAATCATTGAGAGAACACATCACACTTTGGAATCCCTCCCTGACAAGCTGACAGTCAGGGCAAGCATCTGTGTTTGTTTTTGATGAAAAAATGCATGACTCAGTTTTCCTTGTTAGAAGGTGTTTGGCAAAGCAGTCTCACTGGTCATTGTTCATTTATCTGCCCTTGCATTTCCTTCTACTCAGAGTCCTGGAAGCGAAGAACGTGCTCTAAAATGTGAAACAAAATATTTGTTATTTCTCTGCTGTAAAATCTTATGCAAACATGAAAGGTAACGATACAAACCATCATTATCAACATCCTTTAAGGCTGATCCTTCTGTTTTTCTATTCTGGAGCATCCCCAGCAGTGCCTGCCCTCTCTGGGCAGTGTTATCAGCACCACCGTGTCCCCAGCCTGGGCTGAGATAAGATCAATGTCCCCTGTCAAAAGCAGCAGAGGGAGGAACCAGCCGTGTTTCTTGAGCTCACAGATGTGTATCAACGAGCTCTATCAGCCCCAGCAGTTTGTGTCCCAGCCAGGGGATGTTTTCCTCTCTTTGCTGATCCCTTTGCTCACGCTGTCGCTGCCTGAACGTGCTGCAGCAGGATGAACAACAGCCTGCACTGCTGGGGTTGCCTCTGCTTTACTCACTGAGGATTGGCAGAAAAGTCCAGGTGTTATTTTGGTAAAAATCCATCCCTCCCACTTTCCATCTCCTCCTTTGCCCACATTTTTTTGTGATTTAAAATTCATTTTTGAGAAGCTTTAAGGCAGGGGTGATCCCCTCTGCAGTTGGGTGTTTGAGTGGTTCCCTATTGCATTTGCTGGGAATCTCCTGACAAAGGAATGATGCATCTGACTCCATGTTCTCAGAAGGCTAGTTTATTATTTTATAATGCTATATTATATTAAAGAATATTAAACTATACTAAAGAATACAGAAAGGATACTTACAGAAGGCTAAAAAGATAATAATGAAAACTGGTGATTCTTTCCAGAGTCCTGACACAGCTTGGCCCTGACTGGCCAAAGAGTGAAAACAACTCACAGCAGAATCCAATGAAACAATCACCTGTGGGTAAACAATCTCCAGACACATTCCAAAGGAGCAAAACACAGGAGAAGCAAATGGGATAAGAATTGTTTTCCTTTTTCTCTGAGGCTTCTCAGCTCCCCAGGAGAAAAATCCTGGGTGAAGGGATTTTTTGGAGAATGTGAATGTCACAGTTCCCCTTGGTTCACTTTTGCCCTGTGTGAAGGTGAGTAACAAACTCTGCCCCGAGTTGTGGCACTGCCCTGCCCTTGATCTTTCCCAGCATCTTCCTAAAAGCAAGGGCATCAGAGCACTTAGCAGGCAATGATTTCATTTTGACTGCAATAAATTTGCTGAAAAATCCAATTCTTGTGGGATCATCATCACTTACAAGTTCTAATTGAGTTTGGTAGAGATTTTAAAGCCGTAAATGAAATGGGAGAAAGGGATAAAATTCTTCCAGCTCTCCTGGCAGGGCCTGTGGGCTGTCCCTAAGGCACTGTATGGGACCAAAGCTCCTCCAGCCCCATGATTCTACAGCACAGTACTCAGGAATTCCACTGAACTTCACATATAGACAAAATAAAATAACTTTTTGCATTAAATAACCTCCAGTTCAAGAGCAGGATGAGCATCCCTGACCAGGATCTCAGCTTGTCCCAGTGACCTGCAGCAAGGTCCATCCTCCTGCAGCTCCCTCTCACCCCAAACCTTCAGCTGCTGCTCTTGGGCCTCTTTGCTTTACAGAGTAAAACTCTCTGAGGAGGGAGCATGGACAGGAGAGGGGCCTGGGGAGTTTGGGCAGCCTGTCAGGATTTTGGCAGCTCCTTGGTAAAACACCAGATAAAGCACCATGGGCTTGAACATCCACGTGGGTTTCCACTGCTCCCATCCATCCATCCATTATCCATCCATCCATTCATCCATCCATCATCCATCATCCATCCATCCATCCATCATCCATCCATCCATCCATCCATCCATCATCCATCCATCCATCCATCCATCATCCATCATCCATCCATCCATCCATCATCCATCCATCCATCCATCCATCCATCCATCCATCCATCATCCATCCATCCATCCATCATCCATCCATCCATCATCCATCCATCATCCATCCATCCATCCATCCATCCATCCATCCATCCATCCATCCATCCATCCATGCCTGCATTTAATTCAGGATTTTCCCAAGCTGCTTAACAGGAATGGCCTGTTCTCATCGGGGGGGGAAAGTAATTAAAATAAAAAGGAAAAAGAGACAGTGAGCATTGAGAAACTCAGGAGGGGAGCAGGTTGTTGATTTTACATTTTTATTTGAAAAGAAGAAGGAAAAAAAACTACAGGCCAGGCTGCTCTGCTCCCTCATGCCCTGTGTGACCTGGGAAAAGCAAAGTCATGAGAGATGCTGGTGCTTTGTGGCTGAAAACATGAACTGGTTGGGATTTTCCAGGGATGAATATTTTCTTCTGGGGGCAACCTGGTCTAGTGGAAAGTGTCCCTGTTCATGGCAGAGGGGTGGAACTAGAAAATCTTTAAAGTCAACCCAAACCCTTCTACAATCCTATGCTTTTATGAACTATCAAATATTACTCACTTTTACCAGTATTCTTAGTTAGTTTTGTCCTAAAGCTGCATTTTTTTCCAGCAGTGCCCCCAGCCAGCAGCAGGAAAGGTAGGGGAAGCTCCTGGGCCAGGCTTTATTCCCATTTATTTAATCCTGTTTCTCCCATGCAGGATGGGAGACACTTTAACCCTTCTGGTGCTCCAGGGATTGCATTTCCTTCCAAAACCTGAAGATTTAGCAAAAGAGCTGCTTGAAGAAATACCTGCAGGCCAGCTGAGGTGGTGGCCCTGGTTGAAAATCACTTGTAGGTAAAAAACAAAGTTTCCCCAGGGCTTGGCACTGGCTCCTGAGCTGCTCTCCCCTCTGTCCTCCCTGCAGAGGAATGGCTGGGGATGGGTCAATGTTTAACCAAGCTGGGCAGGACATGTGTGGGAGCTGGCAGGGAGCTGCCCGGGCTCTGGGTGGCTCACAGAGATCCCTCTCCATGGTCAGGGAGGATGGTGCATGAGGGCTTTTCCTGCTCCTCTCAGAGCCCTGGCCCTGCAGGATGGGCCTGAGCTCCTCCAAGGCGCAGCCCAGGGTGACCAGGGTGGCCCCGGTGCCCACCTGGGGGGATGTGCCCGCTCTGGCTGCCCTGCAGGGGCTGCCCAGAGAGCCAGGCCAGCCCCCAGCCTGGGGAAAGCCCAAATTCCAGCTGGAACTGCCTCCTCTGCGGGAGACCTGGTACGGGAGAGCCTCTGCAGGTGAGGGGGCCCTGCTGGGACATTGCCAGCCTGGGTCACGGGGCTGTGGGTTTGCTGGCTGCACTGTGGGGAGGGTGCAGGGGTGTGCTGTCCTGCCTCAGCAGCTTTCTGCCATTTTTGCCATTTCCAGGATGTTTCAGCTTTGGGAAAACTCATTTTCCCCCTTCCACTGTTTTGGGAAGTGTCTCACTCTCCGGAGCCCAGCTCCTTGCTCTCATTGGGCACCCCCTGGGATCAGCCCAGCATCACCCTGGCACCCACCCCTGCCCAGGCAGCCCCCCTGTGACCCCTGCACAGCCCTGTCCTGCTCACCTGCCCCTGCCAGGCACACCTCTGCCCTAATCACAATCAGATCCTGGCCAGGTAAACTCAGCACTGGAATCAGTGACTGATTTCCAGGAGCAGAGGAAGGCAGACAGGCTGGGTGTGCTTCCCCACAAGCAGCCTCTGAACTCCATCCATACCCAAAGCTCCAAAAACTTACCCATACCCAAAACTGCATCCTTCCCAGAGCACTGCATCCCTCTGGAAGAGGAGGTGCAGCTCTCCACAATGAGCTGGATGCTGACAAATGTTCCCCAAATGCTCTCAGGGGAGTGTGGGGAGAAACATCCATAAAAACCAACAGGGTGTGAGGAAGGGCGAGGCAGAGGGAGGAGGATCTGCACCCTCAGCACCCCCCTCCCTGCTTTTCCATTCCCAAAAATCAATTTCTGACCCACACCAAGCGCTGTTAAGCACTGCTGCTTCACCAGAGGCTGGATATTCCCTTCAGGATCATTCATCAGGTGGCATCAGGAAGCAGTGAAAGCAAATAAACCTCTGGAATGATAGCAGTGACATTCCCAGAACTGAGGTTTTGGGAAGAATACAAATCAGATCTTGCTGTAGAAAAGCAGGTTTTAAGTACTCCATGAGAGCAAGAACAACCAAATGTTCTTGTTCTGGAAAATTATCACTGGGCATTTAACAAATGCTTGTTAAAAAAAGGTGTATTTTATTAAAAAATTAATAAATGCAATCTTCCATTACTTTCCATTTTCAGAAAGAAGATGAGTATGCTCAGGAGGACTTGAGTGAAGTGTTAGCTCGAGCTGCTGTCTAAATAAGCAAAGCCTCCCAGAGAATAGGTTTTATTTGGTTTATGAGGGTTCAGCTTGGCTTATTTTAAATCCAGATTCCCCCAGAGGGGAGGATCTGCTGCTGCTGAAGTGCAAGGGTGAAAAACAGGAGAACAGGAGCCACAAGGATGCCTTGAGCTGGGGCTTGGTGACCTGGGGACAGCCAGCCCTCAGCCCCCAGTTCTGTGTCTGCAGAGGATAAGGGCAAATGTCCTACAGGCCCCATGCATGGATAGGATGAGAGGGAAAAATTCAAAACAACCCCAAACACAAACCATCAAACCTCATAAGGGAGAAATAACTTCCTCAAAGCCCTACCCTTCACCAGAACAAGCTTCTCCTAAGTCACAGCCACTTCCCTGTGTTGTGTCCCTGTTCCCATCTCCATGGGCCACCTCCTTCCCTTTTCCTTTCCCCTCAGAAATTCCCTGAATTGCCTGCAGATAGAAGCAATAATCCCCTTTTTCTCTAACAAGCTGCTGTTCCACCACGTGTTCCCTGCAGATGAGCTTTGTTCCAGAGGAGCCTCCTGTGCTGGAAATTTTCCCCTCAGGCTCCCATTCCTGCATGTGTGGAGCAGCCAGAGCTTCACTCCGTGGTTAAACATTGCCAGGGCTCTGCAAAACATTCACCTGATGGAGGAGTCACCATCTCCCATAGCCCAGCACCCTCAGAGGAGGAAGAAATTCCTCCCTGTGAGGGTGGTGGGACACTGGCACAGGGTGCCCAGAGAAGCTGTGGCTGCCCCTGGATCCCTGGAAGTGCCCAAGTGTTCCAAGGATGGGGCTTGGAGCAACCTGGGATAGTGGAAAGTGACCCTGCCCATGGCAGGGGGTGGAAAAAAAAAGATCTTTAGGGTCACTTCCAACCCAAACCATTCCATGATTCTGTGATTGTCTTCTCTCTCTTCCCCAGAGCCCAGCCTGGTGATCTTCCATGAGGTTCAAGGATGTCCCCCATAAACTGACCTCCAAAATACTGCTTTTCTTTTTAAATATGATTATTAAATTTGGCATCAGCTGCAATGTTCTTCCTGTACTTTATCTCCAACTTTCCTCTGCTCAGTCACACCTCACTGAGCTCCATGTATAAAATGTCAGTTGAATGCACCAGGACATTCTTTTGGGGTGAAAAGGTGGGATAGACAGATAAACTGTTGTGTGAAAGAAACACTTCCTGCCCATGCAAGTATTTATTTGTGCAGGAAAAGAACAAAGGGGGCAGTGGTGTCCAGCTGAGAGCACCAGCACAGAACAAACCTGAGCCCAGATCCTGTCCAGGCCTCAGAGAAAGCTCTGCCCTAATAACTCACAGGGGATCACTGGTGTGTGACACGTTCTTTTGGGCTGATTTCCAGGGTCTGGGAGTGCACTCAGTCCTTTTACTCCTGCTGCTGCTGCAGCCCAGCTCTGCCACAGGCAGTAAATCAGCAGAGGTATTGCTCAGTCCCAGCAAAAAAATAATAATCAAGTCTCAGGGGCTGAGCAGCAGGAAAAGACCCAAACTGCTGCCTGGGCCTGACTTTAACAGGGCAGGCAGCAGAGATCAGGGATTCCTTGGCCAGCTGATGGTTACAGGGCATGGGAAGAGAAGAATCCCTTGCCCACCCAAATCCCAGGGGCTGGGAGAGGCCACAGGACACACAAGGATGGTGATGGTCATATTTAGAAGCATGAGTGGCTGTAGAGGGGAGCTGGAGAGGTATTTGTTAGAAATCACAGGCACACCCACTTTACTCCTGCAGCCAGTAGAACATTCCATGTGTTACTGGAATACACAGCCAGGGACTTCAGTGGGACATGCCAACCAAAAAACAGGACACAAAGCTATTGCTGAGTGCACCTGATGAGCCAAAAGTAACTTCATCCATTTCTTTAACCTTTAAGGGCCCCTCTCTTGGAACACCTTGCCAGGACAGGATGGGACCAGCATCATCAAGCAGCACCCACCTCGAAGGCCTCAAGTAAGGCGAGTTGAAATATGATTCTCCTCAAGCCAGGTCTCGTAAGCTCTTGGAGATCTATTTCACACCCAAGATAGCTCAGCTACCTTAGCAGGCATAAAATCAGCAGGATGGCTTCTGTGGTAGTGTTGGAAATAAAGTTTTAGTAAGAGGCAAAATAACAAAACTCTTTACAGAGAAAAACTGAGCTAGGTGCAAGAGGTTCTTGCTCTTGGTAAAAGACCTCACAAAAGCCATTAGTTTCTTTGTTCTCTTCTTTTTTTAGGAAATTGCTCAGGCAGGACTTTTTGGCTCTCCTTAAGTTTGAGGTGAAGTCCCCCAGGTCCCATGAGGTGTCTTCTTTGCTAACTGAGGAGAGAAACTTCGGGGCTTTTTTCTTTTTGAAGGAGACAAAGGATAGTTTTGTCACTCTGTCAACAGGGGGGCACATTCCTACATCGAGCCTGGAAGCTCTCTGGGAGCTGCTCTGATGGACCCCTCCCTGTGAGCTTTTTGGGGACAGGGCCACGTGCCACAGCCCCATGGGGGAAAGCAAAAACCCTACAGCAAAAACCCTACAGCAAAAACCCTACAGCAAAAACCCTACAGCAACACAAGGGGCAAGCCCTGTTGTGGTAAACCCGAGGGGTTCAGGGGCAAGGACGGGTGAAGAGACATGAATCTTGACTCCATGTTTCAGAAGGCTGGTTTGCTATATTATGATATATATGATATTAAAATACTATGCTAAAACTATACTAACAAGAATAGAGAAAAGAAAGCACCAGAAGGCTAGCAAGCAAAAGAATGGGATGAATAACAAAAGCTTGTGACCCTCACAGAGTCTGAGCCAGCTGACTGTGATTATTGGCCATTAATTAGAAACAACCAACATTCACCAATCACAGATGCACCTGTTGCATTCCACAGCAGCAGAGAGTTATTGTTTACATTTCTTTCTTGAGGCTCTTCAGCTCCTCAGGGGAAAAATCTTGGCAACAGGATTTTTCATAAAATACGTCTGTGACAAAGCCCTGCTTTTGGGCGATCACGAGCTTGTGTGCCCTGGAGACACCCAGCAAGGACACGTGTCCCAGAGTGGGACATGGGGCCACCTCTGCTGGGACGTCCCTCTGTCCCTGGGGGTGTCTGGGTACCTGCAGCCAAATCCTGGTGCTGCCATGGGGACAGAGTGGCCAAGACAGAGCCCTTTGCAGAAAGGATCCAGCTTGCATCATGTGGTTCTGGCTCTCAGGGAAAGGCACTGGCTTCGGAGCAGAGATGGTGAGGCAGATAAACATGCTGTGCATGAGGGAATGGTGAAAGACAGCAATTATTCTGGGATTCAGGAATTGCTGTGCGTGCTCTGTACCTGCCCAAACTTCCCTCAGTTTCCCCAGATCCATTCCTCCCCAAATCTCAAACCCCATGGCTCTACCTGACCTAACAGCCAAGATCTGCCTCTACACAAGGGCTACCCTGACATAACTAAAGCTCAGGAATATCCTCTAATCTTTATTTCTCTCCCCTGTGCTTACTGGTGAGGCCACATCTCGAATCCAGTGTTCATTCATGGGCATTTCTTCCTAATATCCAACCTGAATCTGCTTGGAGCAGCCTGGTCTAGTGAAAGGTGTCCCTGCTCATGACAGGAGGTTGGTCCTTAAAGTCCCTCCCAACCCAAAAATTTCAGGTTTCCATGATTCTGTGAACAGTAAACCCACTGGAGCAAGGATTCTTTGCTTGAGACTTCCTTGCTGTGATTATGATCTCTTAAATGCAATAAAGAACAGAAGAGCCACGAAATGGGGTCACTTAAACCCCCTCCCCTCAGGGCTGTGGCTCTGGGTGACACTGGTGGCTCCAGAGCTCAGAGGTGGCCACCAGCTGTGGAATAATGTGTCCCTGGGTTTGGTGGCACGCTGCAACAGTGGCATCTGAATTGGGCCCACCTACACCCTGAAAACTGCCACAAGGAATCACAGTTTCCTTCAGAAACCTCTGCCCAGCACGGGATTTTTAATTATTGAATTTATTTCCATCCATCGTGTGTTGTTGGGACACTCATTGTTAGCACTCACCTCGGGACACAGACTCTGTCAATCCTACCCTGTTCTGCTGCTGCTCTTGGGGAGCGTTCACAGCTCCAGCAAAATCCTTTTCCCTGTGGGAATACTCCCAAAGGCAGAGGAGCAGGATGACGTGGCCTTCTCAAGGGCTTTGAGGATCTTGGTCAGAGAATATCTCCAGACAAAAACCTGCGAAGTTCACAAAAATTAAAGGGAAAAATCAATTTTCCAGCCTGGGACAGAGCTGTACCCAAAATCCTGGAGCTTGGCTTGCCCAGCAGGGCAGGGTGAGGAGCTGAGGGCTGTGGGAGGATTTCTGCCTTCACCCACCCGTGCTGGTGGCCTCGCTGCCTTCCTGGGGCGATGCCAGCCTGGACCACAGCTTGTGGTGGCACATGCTGCCATCTAGTGCCATTTTCCAGTTTCATATTTGGCTTTTTGGGGGTTTTTTTGATGCTAAGAGATGTGCACTTGGTGTTGGGGACTAGTGGGGAATTGTCCCTTTACGAGACGCTGATTTTTCCTGCTGCATTTTCACATGGATCCAAAATGACAGCTCAGGATTCAGCAGCAGTTCAGTGCAGACATGTCCCTGTTGAGTCTTAACTTTTTTTTTGGTTAGGGTTGGGATTAAATGTGTGAGATGGTATTTTTTTGTTTGGATTTAGATGTTTATTAGTTTTTATTTCTATGATAGTTTTATAAATTGTGAGTTTTATAGTATTTTATTTTAATAAATTTAAGAAATGGAGTTGTATCTCTTTTTTTATAAGGTTTTTTAAGGGTAAATTGTTTAATTAAGAAATGACACAAGTTATTTTTATTTTTAACTTAATAACTAATTATTTGTGGTTTGTAATGTGGACTTTTAAATTTAATTCTATAATATTACTTACACTTATGAAGAAGGTGAAGAAGGAGTAGTTTTTGTTATAAAATTTTTATCTTGTTTATATATATTTAAAATAATATTCTAATATATATTATTTATTTAT
>VYZP01050401.1:67332-109190 GCA_013400635.1 Hypocryptadius cinnamomeus
TAAAACTTTAAACTCTAAGTTTTCCACCATATGATATAATACACTTTTATTTAAACCATATGCTCATAATCTTAGTTCTATTATTTAATTTTGGAGCCTTCTCTACGGCCTCAGGTCAAATGCAGTGTTCTTTTAGGGGTCAGTGCCTGTCAGCACAGAAAGTCTAAAACTCCCAGTGACCAGGGTTCCAACATGCCCCCATTTATTGGGCACTTGTTCATAATCAAGGCATTAATGGTGTCCCAAATAAAATATAAGTCAGGTGTTATAAAGTCCTTTATGATGTCCCCTTTAATTTTTATTAAGCTGTACCGAGCTCCCCTCCTAGAAGGGAACCCCAGGTGGAATCACCACCCCTGGAAGTGTTCCAAAATTGTGTAGATGTGGCACTTGGGGACACTGCTTAGTGTTGAGATAATGGTTGGGCTTGATGGTCTGAGGGGTCTTTTCCAACCTGGTAATTCCATGGATACCAAGCCATGGAATGACCCAGCAGCACCTCAGAGCCTGGCATGATTTAAGGAGGCTCTTTAAGATAAAAATCCATGCTCAGAGCAGCCTGTAGAGCAAGTGTCTGCCTGTTTTCACCAGCCACCAGAAAAGGAACTTTGTACCATGCACAGTTTTGCAGAGAGAGGTTTTATTTAGGCCAATGTAAGGACTGGCTGGACAGAGGGAATGGTGCTCCAGGTCTCCTCTAATTGGGATCTGCCCTTTGACGACCTGACAGGATTTTTAAGATTAAATTATACACACTCAGGTTTGCCATGAAGCAATCTGAGCTGTGGTTTGGCTTCACTCTGGTCTTAGATGGAGCTTTGGGTGCTGTTGGGGCTCAAAGAGAAATACCTGCAGGGATGGAATTACTGCCAAACTGGGGCTTTGCTGCCTGTGCTGTAAGGCAAAAGATTTTCCCAGTTTTGCCACTCCTGAAGGACCAAATGATGCTCATCTCCTTGAGATGCCAAACTCCTTCCTGTACCCAAGCAGCTGGGCCAGAATTGGAGCTGGAAAAATGTCAGGGTAGTTTCATATCCGGTTTTATGATCCTGTGGAATGAGCAATGCTAAATATTATAAATGCTGGACTTGCAGAGGCTTGAACCTGCCATCCCTCCACAAGCAATCACTCCTGCAAAGACCTGGAGTCAGCCAGAAGTGGCTGCAAGCCCAAAACCAAAGGTAAGTGCATGAGTTTGTTCCCTTCCCCAAGCCATTCCTGGCTGCAGGCTCCTTTCCCTCAGCCTTTGGGCACCCTGAAGGGCAGAAGTTGGTGTTTAACCACTGGCTGCGCTCCTGTCCCTGGCTGAGCCCAGGACACTGAGCTGAAACACTGGCGTGTGGGTGAGAGGATCCAAAATAAGGGGAAAGCTTCCTAATTTCCAGTCTGACAGTTCCCTGGATGAGATGGACCTGCTGAGCCAGGATGTTTAATATTTTAGAGGCTGAAAGTATGAGAGGCACGTTTTTAAATGACTTATTTGAGCACCCATCACTTGCAGTTGGTGGGGAGAAGGGAGAGACCTCCTTGCTCTCCCTGACAGGAATTTGGAGCCAGGTGGGGCTCAGGATCTGCTCCCAGGGAACAAGGGACAGGATGAGAGAAAGCGGCCTCAGCTTGTGCCAGGAGAGGTTTAGAGTGGATTTTAGGGAAAATTCCTTCACTGAAAGTGTTGTCAAACATTAGAACAGGCTGCCCAAGGCAGTGATGGAGCCACCATCCCTGGAGGGGTTTCAAAGCCATGTGGATGTGGCACCTGGGGACATGGGTCAGTGGTGGCCTTGGCAGTGCTGGGGGGACAGCTGGACTCCATGATCTTAGATAGCTCTTCCAACCTTAACAATTCCATAAATCTGATTTAAAGGCTGCAAACACTGTGTGCCACAAACAGCCCCTGCAGCCCTAAACATGCAAAAGCCGTTCTTCCCTTTGGAGCATGAGATTATCTTGGAGAACCGACTCAAGGCAGTAACACCTCGGGGGGCAGAAGCACGAATACATTGTTTTAATGAAGTTTTTCCCCCTCCTGCCCCTGAGCTGTGGGATAAACTGCAAGCACAGTGGAAATCTGTGCTGAATTCCTGCAAGCTGGCTACACCCAGGGATGCTCCCTGCCTTTATCCAGGAATGCCTGAGGAGTTTGAGAGCTGGTGGCTCTTCCTTTCTCTTTCAGAAAGTGCAGGTGTATTTATTTGCATCTTTAAATACCTCGTAGGTGCTGGAGAAAAGGGGGCAAAGCCTGAATCCCCTCCCTGGCAGGAGGCAGCATTTGCACAAGCTTCAGATGCTGGACTTGACCCGCAAGAGACGAGAGGTAATGCCAAGGTGGGCTTGGGGAGGGGATGGGGGTGTCTCTGCCACCCCCAGGAGAAGTGACCAGGAGGCTTCAGACCTGTTGCTGGGAAGAGGAAAGGAAGTTTTCCTGAGTCTCAGGCAGAGGGCTGGTGGGGAGCACCCCCAGGGCCCCTGTGATCAGCAGTTACCTGTGATTTTCCCAACGCTTTGCCCTCATTTGGCCATGACTCACGGAGAAAACAAAAAATCCCTGTCCCAGTCATGTTCTGTCATGTACCCAGTCTGGCAGATTCCATTTGCCTGGGTTACACTACTCGACTGTGCAATTATTTCCAGGGCCAACCCCCTAATGCTGTGCCACGTCGAGCTATTAAAACACATTTAAACGCATTCGCGCCTCTGCTGCTCGTGTTGACAACTCATTTGCAAACCCAGGCGGAGCTGAAGAGGAATCTCCACAAGGAGGCGAAAATCAATAAGCAAAACATCAAGGAATTCAGCCCCAAGGATGTCCTTGACACTCCCCAGAGAGGTGACAGCACCAGAAGCCCAGACCCCATCCCTGCTGAGCACAATCAGCGTTTTCCTGAAGACGACCCTGGTGAGTGGAATCATTTTCCAAGGCGCTGTAAAACCCACCAGCCCTCCTAAATGTCATCAGAGAAGTTTCCCTGTGGAAGATTCTTCCACTGCTCCACCTCCTGCAGTGATGAGAAGCAGGTTCAGGGGGGAAAAGGCTGTGTTTGTAGGACAAAGCATTGGAATGCCTCAGAGAGCTCTCTGGGGTAAATGTGACACTCACTGAGGCTGATCACTTTTTAGTTTTAGGTTTTTTTCCCACTGTCCCTATCCCAGCCACCTCTTCCTCCTGACCTGTCCAAGGCATGAGCCCTGTCCTGCTTTGCCTGCACATGACAACCTTTGGCACAGGCTGGGAATGTTCTACCAAGGCTGAAAGTGCTTAAATCAGTGAAAAACTCACCTGAAGGTGAACTTTCACCAGGAGGAAGGGGAACAAACCTGGCTTCCTGCTCCCTTGCGGTTCTCCACCTCATCTCTCTTCCCCTTGGGGATAAAGCCATATTGCCAGACTCTGTAATATCACCAAACATAATCCTGAGTGGGTAACACCTCCCCCTGCCCCAGACATGGGGTCTGGTCTTACAGGAGCTCTCAGGATTTTCCTTACGTGCCTCCAGCTGTCCACAACCATTCCCAGCTCAGCTCCAGGGGACTGAGCAGCTCTGCAAAGCCATGATATTTTATTTTTTTTTCTCCCCTCTAGGAAACACGTGGGGTGGAGGATTCTCCAGGGCTGAACCTTCTCCAGACAGGAGGGGGAAGGTTGACCTGTGGTTCTGCAGGGAGCCACGGACCAGGGACCCGTTCTGGGACTCCTCCAGCACAGGCTCAGAGGAGTGGGAGAGGGAGGAGAGGATTCACCACAAACCCAGGCTTGTGAGGACCAAGACAGAGAGATTTTCCCTCTTTGGTGACTTCTTTGACAGGGATTTCTAGTGGCATGAAGAAACAAGCCCCAGCTCTGGAGGGGCTGGAATCCCCCCAGGTGGATGGGCTGGGGGTGGAGACAGTGAGTGTGGAGGAGTGAGGGGAAGATAGGAAAAGGCAGATATTTCTAGATAAAAAATAAAATTTTGAGCTAAAAGGGACATTGCAATTAAGTTCTGTACCCGCTCCAGACGCCATCCTTGTTCTAGACCACAGTCCCCTGACTTCTGAACCAGGGCTGTAATTGTGGCTTCTGTTTTATTACAGAATCATAGAATGGTTTGCATTGCAAGGGACCTTAAATATCATCTAATTCCAACTCTGTAAGCGTTGGAACTGCAATTTCTGTGAGTGTGGGCCAGTGGAAAGGACACCTGGAAATGAGGAGCTCCCTGATGTGGGGTGAACAAAAACCCTCTGGGTTGTGTGGCTGAATCAAAATACCGGGGGAAGAAAGCCTTGGATGGAGCAACAGTGAAAAGGGGTAGAGAGAGGAGGAGGGGGCTGGCAAAAAAAGCCCAAAACTGAGCAGAAGCTGGGGAAAGTTCTGGGTTAACCCCAGATATTAAATTTCAACTGAAATGAAATGTTTGTCTTGCCTTTGAGTTACTCAATCTTCCTGTTTAAATTGGGGTTAACTTTTTATAAACCACAAACCCCAGTTCAAAATGCAAGGTAAAATGATTCATTTATAAAGTCTTTAAATAATTTTTTTGCATTTCTAAAATTCCTCTTTGACTTCTGGGTTTGGTATTTTTTTTGTGGGGGGAGAGGTTAGGTTTTTTGGTTGCTGGTTTTGGGAGGTTTTTTCTTGTTGTGGTTGTTTTTTGAGGGTTTTTTTGTTTGTTTGTTTGTTTGGGTTTTTGGGGTTTTTTCCCTTTTGATTTGTTTGTGGGGGTTTTGTTTGTTTGTTTGTTTTTTGGTTTTGTTTTTGGGGTTTTTTTTAAATTTTCTCTCCTCCTCTGTCCTGGATACAGAAATACATATACTTGCTTCAGAACTAACCTCCAGATTTATATATAATCTGAAAAATCTGGCTTTGGTTCACTTTTTTTCCCTGTCCAGGGTTCAGTGCTGGGGAGTGACTGATGGAAATGAAGAAATCTCCATCTTTTCCTGCAGACACTCTCCCAGGGATGCTGATCAAGGCTGCAGCACCTACCAGGGATTTTAACAAGCTGCCCTGTTGCAATCTGACATTTCCAACTATATTGAAAAACATGATTATATGAAGGTGTCTGATCTATCAAAAACCCTCTTGCAGTTTCCATCTCACATAAACTGAATTTTTGTATTAAATTATCTCATTTTCCTTACAAAACAATTTGTTACCTGAGAGGGAACTTCACCCAATTCTCCTGTATCCTCTCTGGTTGTCCCTGGAGGTCCATAAAGGCCACCAAGTTTGTGCATTCACAGCACTTTATATAAAAGCAGATTTCAGTTAAATATCACAGTTATTTTTAACGTGGCAAACTGGATAAGTAGAGGACTGGTGAAACACCAGGGAGGGAGAGATTTCACCAGCCCTGGCCCTGGGGAGCAGAGCTGTGATTGCCAGCACCAGTTTTGCCTCTGTTTGCAGCTGCAGAGCTGACAAAGGGCATTAACTCTTCCTGGTGCCTCCTGCTTGTCCTCTCCCTTCCCACCTGGTTTTCTAGAACTACCAGAGGGGCAAAGCATCTTCAGATCAGCTCCTTGCTGCAGGGCAGGGGCTCAGGTGTAGCAAAGACCACTACCATCACAGCACTTCCAGATGGAAAGCTGATCCTTTCATTTTTCAAGGCAGAAGAACAAGATCTGGAGTCAGTTCTGGGTTACCCAGGACCAGCAGGGCTTGGGCAGCTCGGGACAGATGAAGTTTGTCCTGCATCCCTGTCCCAAACCTGTGCTCCCTCCCTCCCACCAAGCTGCTGTGGTGTGTCTGCACAGCACCCTCAGATTCCTGATTTCCACAGCCAGGAGAAGAGCAGGAGACACATTTTCACACTTATTTAAGGGAATGAGACACCCATGGCTGACTCACTTTCACCAGTATTTATCCTTATTGAACATCCCAGGCAGAGCAGGAGCTGGAAATCACAAAGCCCTAAATCAAGCTGGAGCCTCCAGCCAAGCTGCCCAGGACTGAGCTGCTGTGTCCTGATTTCACCTCCTTTTGACATCCCTAAATGTGTGGCCCATTACTGAATGTCTGCCTGCTCCGTGGGGAAAACTGCACTTTGGAGAAAGCCCACACACCATGTGGGATTTCACCAGAAAAACACAACAACAAACCCCAGCACAGGGAAGGAAGAAGAAGAGGAATCATTTTAATGAGAAGGAGAGCTGCTCATGGCTAATGAGTCCATGCCTGGAGTCTGTATGTTTTAAAAATGCCCCGAGAACTTTGCTGATAAACACAGCCAGTCTGTGTGAGCTGGAAATTCCATGAGAGCTTCAAACTCAGTGTTGAGGGTGTGCTGAAAAGGTCAATGATTTAATGGGCTGGAACAATTAATCTGGCACTTGTCTATACACCTGTTCTCTTAATGATGTGACACATCGTCCTTCTGTGTTCCCATCTGTCAACAATTAAGCTATAATTGGTGGAAATGCAATTTATCTCAGATAGAGCTGATTAGTTTTCCAATAATGGTGTTGCCAGCCTTGGGAAAGAGTGCTGCCCACGGAGAAGTGTCTGTGGACCACTCCATCCACATCAGAGCCTGTGCAGAGAGACTCTCTGAGCATTAATTTATCAATCTGCAGTGTGCAAAACCTGCTCTTACAGAAGGGATAAAATCAGCAAAGCTGCTCCCATCGCAGGGGGAATGGCTTCCCACTGGCAGAGGGTGGGGGAGATGGGATTAGGGAAGAATTCCTGGTTGTGAGGGTGGGGAGGCCCTGGCACAGGGTTCCCAGAGAAGCTGAGGCTGCCCCTGGTTCCCTGGAAGTGTCCAAGGCCAGGCTGGAGGGGCTTGGAGCAGCCTGGGATTAGTGGAAGGTGTCCCTGCCATGGCAGGGGTGGAACTGGATGAACTTTAGGGTCCCTTCCAACCCAAACCATTCTGTGAGTCAGTGAAATACTTCTGGTGCTCAAAACTGTTTGTGCTGTTCTTGATTGTATTAATTCATCACAACCTGTAGAGAGGCAGGTGGCATCTCATCCTCTGCTCATGTTTTCCAACATCCTTCCAGACACTGGAAATAAAAACATTTTCTTTGTGACTAAAGATGAAACACAGACTTTTTACAAACTGCAGAAGGAGGGGGACAAAAAAACCCCAACCAAACTCCCACAATGTGTGCTCTGCAACTCAGCAATGGAGATGTCAGGGAGAGGCTTTCAGCTCCCAGTTCCAAATGCTGGAATCATCTGAAGGCTGAGCCAGTACAGGCAGCTCTGGAGAGGACACAGCTGGCCACTCACCACATCTGGGCACACACAGCTTCAACCCCAGTCACACCCACAGGAACCACAGTCTGTGTTCAGCAGAGTCACCCTCACCCCCCTGTGCTTCCCCGGGCTAAAAATGTGTTTTTGTGGATATCCCACACTACCCAAAGCTTTAAGGCAAGGCTGGACCCTTTCTGCAGGTCAGAGGAGTCTCCACACAAGAGCTGTGCCCACATTCAGCCCTTCAGAGAATTCAGATTATCATTTTTCACCAAACCAGCAAAGAACGGAGATTTTACACAGTTAATGATGTGGGTATGGATAGCAGCAAATGGTACAGCCCCTACAGGAGGTGTAGGTCAGATAGATCCCTGCCCCAAAGGACATTGGATCTCCCCAGGGAAATGGCTATAGGATGTTTCTGTCAAACGTGGCCAAAGCAAGCCAAGTTCTTCCAGCTCAGGGTTAGCTGAACTGGTTTTGCTGAGGTATGAAATCAAAATGATAATGCTCTGCCTGAAGTCAGCACCAGCCTGGCAAAATCATTAGCAATTAAATGTACAATTTATAAGAGGAAATGTCAATGAACTACACTTCTGTATTTAAAAAAGGAGCTGGGGTTGCTGTAACACCTCTGTTACTGTTCTTGAGGAAAAAAATTAATTACACTCAGCAAAGAGAGGTGTTAGGTAAATAAAGCTGAACAAAGCCACACTGTAACTGGATCTCACTGACCAGCCTGGATTAATGGGATTTTCTAACCTCCCTGGGCTCAGTCCCACCTGGTGCTCAGAGCATTTGACCTCCTCAGGAACGCGAGTCTCCAGCACCACATCACAGCCTCCTTCCCCAGTGCACACAGGCATTCCAAAGCAGGGAACACCCCACCATCTGAGCCACTGGGATGCTCCAGCTGCCCTGTTAAAGCCTTTCTGTGCCCTGCCTCCCTGCAAGGTGTGTGACAAGAGACTGGCAATGCTGCAATCTGCTGCACAGAAAAGCCCCCAGGAGCAGCGACTTGAGCAGCTCCTTTTCAGCCTGTACACCGAGATTAAATCCTTATCACCAGCTTGAAAAAATACCAAGCCATGGCAGGTTTTTGTTTGCCTCACCAGGTACCCTCAGAGTGCTCTGCCACAGCACAGCCCCAAAGCTGTTGCTTTCCCTTAGTCACAGCTCCCAGCTTCCTTTAAATAATTCCTGAGTGAGGCCAAGCCATGGCACAAGGGTCCTCTGGTGAATTCAGAGGACGAAGGCAGCTCCTGCTTGTCTCTGAGCCTCTTTACCTGCTCTGTTCCTGGGCTCTGAGATGGCTCTCCTTGGCAGCAGTGCTGCTGCAGGGATCTCTGTCCCAGCGGGAACACAATCCACTGATGCCACAGGGCTGCCCACAGATCCCTCCTGCCCTTGAAAGAGGCAGGAAAAAGTATTTATTTCTTGCTTAGCACAAGGGTTGGAGCTTTTTGCCACCTACTGACACGTTGTGGGAACAGCTCACCCAGCGAATTCCTCAGTCCTGCCCTGGCTCTGCATCCAGCCCTGGCTGAGAGGGACACAAAAATAAAACCAGGAGTGAACAGGGCACTTGGTGAGAGCCACACTTACCCCACAGAATCCTACAACATCCTGGGCTGGAAGGGACTCTCAAGCATCATCAAATCCAGCTCCGGGCCCTGCACAGACACCCAGCAATCCCACCCTCTGCCTGGGAGCATTGTCCAAACACCCCTGGAGCTCTGGCAGCCTCGGGGCTGTGACCATTCCCTGGGGAGCCTGGGCACTGCCAGCACCCTCTGGGGGAAGAACCTTTCCTGATATCCATCCCAAACCCACCCTGGCACAGCTGCAAGTCCTTAGGCCTAATATTTGATTGGTCCTAGCTGTAATTCCCTCTTTGTCCCAGCCTTTGAGCACCTCCTGTCATCATTCCAGAGAAGAGCAACATGTGAGAAATCATTTTTCCTGCTGGCAAAACCAAGCCTTACTTTCTTCTCCTTCAATCTTGCCTCAGTTCATTTTTTTTTTTTCCCCTTCCTCTCAACCTAAATTCCCTTTCTGGCCAGGTTGGATGGGGCTTGGAGCAACCTGGTTTGGTGGGAGATGTCCCTGCCTGTGGAATTGGAATTAAAGATGATTTTAAGGTCCCTTCCAAACCATTCTGGGATTCCATGGCATGAGCCTTTACAAAGTGTCCCCACAGGAGATGTCAGTACCAGTCCAGGGAAGCTGTAAATCTGGGGGATCCCCCATCTGCCCAGAGCTTCTCCCATGGTTTGCTCCACACTTTTATTCACTCCCATCAATGCTGATGCTCCCCCTCGGGGATGGGGCAGAGCAAACCCTGCTGTGCTCCTGATCCTGCCCCAAATTTCCCTGTTCCTCCTGGCACACAGCTGATCCCCACCCTGGCATTAACTGCTGGTCCATGCAGCTGTGACTTAACACCCAAAATTACCCATTTTACTCCATTAAAATATCAAATAACCACTGCTCTGTAAGAAAACAGGGACAAAAAGGAGCAGTTTTGCAGTCACCCATTGCAGAGACACATTTCTAATTAAAACTGAGGACCCAGCAGTTGTCTCTCAGTGGTGGCCACTTCTCCCCAGTTCCAAACAGCACCCAAACCAACCAGCACAGCTTTGGACTTCCACAAATTCAGGCTGAGCTTAAAAACCAGGCATTACTTCTACTTAACACACAAACCACCTCCTTCAGTTTAGCCAAGTTGACCTAAAAATACAGCTTTTTGCCACACAAAGATGCCTTTGAGAGCTGCTGGAGCTGATTTTTTTTTTTTTCCCCCCCCAGTGTTCTTCTTAGGAAAAAGCTTCTGAAGCTTCATTTGGGATCATTGCAGTACACAGGGACTGTGGGGCCTTTGCTGCTGCCCTGGGGTGGGGATTGATAAAATAAAACACTTAATTTTCTGCAAAATGTGTCTGTAGGTCTTTGCAAAATGTATTTTCAAAATTCTGCTTTTCCCTAAGAATCTCCCACTCATAAAAAACAAATAAACAGAAAGCCACTGAAGTTAAGAGCGGGGGTTTGGTTTGGGATTTTTTCTCTGGTTTTCATTTATTGAAATCCCCACTTTTCAGCCACAACAAGTTACTGCTGCTATTTTTGAAAAGATGATTTGTAACAATGACCGGGCAAGATATTACTGAAAGTAATCACAAAAATGTGGCAGAAAATGCTAAAGCTAAAGCAGGAAAAAAGGGGGGGGGAAAAAAAAAGAAAAAAAAAGAGAAGGCCTTCTCTCTGCAGCAACTTTTGCTTTCAACTTTTATTTCAATTTGCCCTAATATCCTCCTAAAAAAATCCCCCTGGTGCAACCTGAGGTGATTTCCTCTTGTCCTGTCACTTGTTCCTGGGAGAGGAAACCACCCCCAGCCTGGCTAAGCCCCATTTATATCCAGGGGTGGCTTCAGGCATAAACAAAATCATCCATCTCCTAGAGAAAGAGAGTGGTGGGGAGTTAAAGTCCTGGTCCTGCTGGTGCTGGAGTCTTGCACTGCCAGATGGGACAAAAATTGGGGTTTCTGGGGCTGGAGTCAGTGCCAGCTTTGCCCCAGCAGCTGATGGTCACTGCTCTGATTTATTTTCCCAGCTCTGCCCTGTTCTCTTCCTTTCTTCCATCCCATGGCAAGAGCCCTGTCTGAGATCCCAACCTTTGGTGTTTAAAACTGGAGGTTTTCCTCCCTCTCAGCTGACTGACAGGAAAAATCCAGCAGTGAATCCACAGCTGGGCTAAAGCACCTCCAGAACATAAAAGGGGCCCCCAGAAGAGTTAGAGGGGAACTTTTGACAGGGGAAATGGCTTTAAATTGACATAGGGCAGGTTTAGATGGGAGATTGGGAAGGAATTCTTCCCTGGGAGGGTGGGGAGGCCCTGGCACAGGGTGCCCAGAGAAGCTGTGGCTGCCCCATCTCTGAAATTTTCTCCCACCATGGGAACACAGACATTAAGCTGCACATTACACAAGGGTAACCCTAATGTTTTCCTCTTTGGATGCAACACACTGAAGAGTTTTCTGATCCAGGTGTTTAAATGACAGGAGTCCAGTCTTCATCTGTGTAAGAAGGAAAAAAAAATTACAAAATATTAAAAAAATTTTTAAAACTCCAGCAAAAATACAGAGAAGTATCTGAGTTGGAATTAGGCAGTTGCAGAGAGGGAAAAGGCTTTTTTTTTTTTTTTTTCCCTCAGCAAGAAAAGTAATGTAAGTGGTTATGCTGTGAAATAGTTAAAATGAGTGAGTTCTTACCTCTTGGTTTCCCAGCTCTTGAGTACTCAGATTCTGTACCTGATGTTCTAGTTAAGCACAATGGGACCAGGCTTTGTGCTCACACCAGGAACTGGAGAGGGGCACTGAGATCTGGAGCAGGGACTGAACCTGTGAGCAGAAAAACCTCCACAGAAAATCACTGCTCTTAGCCCAGATGTGTCCAGCTTCAGGAAAATAACTCCTGCCTGGGGCCACCCTTCCTGCCTGGTGTGCTGAGTGAAGCCACTGGAGCCAGGCTGGGAGAGCTGGGGGTGCTCACCTGGAGAGGAGAAGGCTCCAGGGAGAGCTCAGAGCCCCTGGCAGGGCCTGAAGGGGCTCCAGGAGAGCTGGAGAGGGACTGGGGACAAGGGATGGAGGGACAGGACACAGGGAATGGCTCCCACTGCCAGAGGGCAGGGATGGATGGGAGATTGGGAATTGGGAATTCCTGGCTGGGAGGGTGGTGAGGCCCTGGCACAGGGTGCCCAGAGAAGTTGTGGCTGCCCCTGGATCCCTGGCAGTGTCCAAGGCCAGGTTGGACAGGGCTTGGAGCAGCCTGGGACAGTGGAAGGTGTCCCTGCCCATGGCAGGGGTGTGGAATGAGATGATCTTTAAAGTCCCTTCCAACCCAAACCATCCTGTGATCCTTTGGTGGCTGATGGTCACTGAGAGCTGCTTTTGCAAGCGTGGCTCTTCTGCAACAAAGGCTTCACAAAATCTGTGAGAGCATCATAAAATTTGGCTCAAAATGTCCCAAAGCACTTCCCATCAGACAGGAGAGAAACAATGAAATGCTTTTAGGGCAATGTTTTCCCTGAAGTCACCTCCCTTCAGTGTCAGATTTTGCCAGCCATAAGCAGAATCCCTGATGGAGCAGAGTGATGAGTCAGGTGTAAAATCGAGCTTTCCCCTCGGGGCTCCCTGTCCTGCAGGGCTGCCTGCAGCCTCCCCCGGCTCCAGGCCCATGGCTATCACCTTCCATCCCTTCCCTACTGCCTGCTTGGCTGGCCAGGTGTAACAGGACTCAGCGGTGCTGATTGCACTGATTAACACGCAAATCACGCCCGGAGCCTGGATGCTTCCTGCAATTAATCATCCTCTTGGCATGTTTCAAAGAGCCCAAAAAAGACGATTAAAAAAAAAAAAAAGACAAAGAAAGACCTCAGATAGAAAAACAAAGCAAACAATCACCCCCAAACGTGTGAGCAACATCAGCTCAGGTTTTCTGCTGGTGGTTTTTCTCACCACCACCTTCTCGCTGCCAGGAGAAGGAAAGTGTTACTTTGGTGACCAAATAAATGCACACGAAGCCCCTGACCTTGAGGAAATGCCCCTGCTTTCAGAGGACAGGCAGTAACCCAACCCCTGGAGAAGCAGCACAATGCCCACACAATTAAAGGCTGTTAACATGAAACCCAGCCCTTCCTCCCAGACACAGATCTGGGGTTAAGTGGGCTGGGAGATGGGGAGAGCAGAGCCTGGTCTGAGAGAACAGCCTGGGGGCTCTTCCCATCCCCTGAGGTGACCTCATCAGCCCTGAGCAGGTTCCTAACTTGCCACACCTCCCGTTGCAGTGAAACTTTTCCCACAGGTTTATGGATTGTAGCCCCTTGGTCCTTTAGAGCATCTCTCCCCATAGAGAAGTTCATGGGTTGGGGTTCCATTCCAGGATGAAGCTGATGAGGTAAAGCTGTGGCCATGGTGAAGGCTCTGAGGGATCCCTGAGCATCCATCTCCCTGAGCATCCATCTCCCTGGTGTCCTTCAGAGTGGACAGGGGTGGCTCAGAGGGATGCAGCCCACACCTCCAGCCTCCAGAAGAAAAGCCTGTTGCACAAATTCTCAGTTTGTTCCTCTGTCAGTGCCTGTCCAGAAACAGACAATAACCCCAAAAGTGTCCTAAGGACACAGAAAGCTTAACTGAAAGAAAACAACTGAGTTCCCAAATGGAAAAGCAGGATTTATCATTTCAGGATTCCCATGTAAAGCTTAAGCTTATTGACCAAGACGGATTTGGGAGATGTGATTAATTCCCTGCTCTTAAACAGGAGAACATTTATCTGCCTGCTTACACCATCCCAGGGGAGGCTCAGCTCTCTGAGAGCATCATAAAATGCTGCTGAGCACCCCTGGATGAGGAGGAGATCCTTCCCTGGCCACAAGCATGTCAGGGGTGATGCCTTGAGGGGCTGCCTGGAACAGAGGCTGGGCAGAGTTAAAGGAATAAAGGAGGAATAAAGGAATAAATAAATTTATTAAAAGGCCTTCAAGGGATTCACCTTGGGCAGTACAAGAGCCTGGCTGAGGCTACACCCAAGATGGACCCCAAGTCATGAGTTTTCACACTTTTATAAGTTTTGGTCCATTTCCATGTTGGGGTTAATTGTACAATTGCAGCTCCAGGTGATGCAGTCCCATCCTCCCAGTTTGCTCTCCTCAGTTCCCTGTTGTTGGCACTTTTTGGGGCTGAAGCTGCAGCAGTGTCCTTGGTGCTCAGCTGGAAAAGGATTGTTTTGTCTGACTGAACTGTGAGGAGAACTTGCTAACAATTTATTTCAGAGTTACACACTAAGGCAGTACAGAATCTGAAAAATATGAAAGCTAAAACTTAAGGCATCAGGGGTTTGGTGGACACAGAATTTGGGAGCAGCTTCTGGAGCAGCTTTCCTGCTCCTCTGGGAGAGCCCTCACTACCACACCAGCCTGGAGGAAGAAAAATCAATCAGAGGGGTCTGGAAAGGCAGAGGCTGAAGGGCAGGTGATTGTGTTCCTGGGGGAGATGGACACAAGAGCAGGGTTCAGTCTGGGTTATTTTATAACTGAGTTGGAAGCTGCTCCTTGGGGGAACACGCAGGGAAGGCAGCCAGCACTGCCAGGGTTCAGCTGGGAGCTGGAAGAGGTCACTTATGGTGGCTGAGCTGCTCTCACAGCCAAAATACCAAGGTCCTCCTCTCCCTGCCCTTGTTCCCAGCTTTTCCTTTGCTGGCTGAACCTTTCTGGGAGCTGCCTGTGTTTATCACCCCAGCAGAAACACATCACCAGGTGTGCATTTCTGCTGAGGGACACAATCTTCTCAGAGGGCACACACTGGCTGCAGACAGGGCTGCTCTTCCACCCTGTTTCTGTCCTTCTGTGGGCTCTGGTGGCTCATTCTGCACCAGGAGCTCATTCCTTTCACCACCTCTCAACCTGTTCAGGCATCTCCTGGCCACACAGAACTGCTCAGCTGAATGAGGTGCTGCCCTTTCAGAGCAGACCCTCCTGATCCCTCTGCAAGAGCCACCACCTTGTTGTCATGCTTTGCAGCCCCAAATTGCAGCCCCAAATCTGTGAAACCTCCCTCCCACACTGGGGACAGCTCATGAGCTTCACACCTCAGATTTCCCATACCTGGCACTTTCCTCTCCTCCTATCCCTTACCCCTTTTCTCCACACCTGTGTTACCCCACTCTATTTGAGGCAGTTACTATCAAGGAAGAATTTGTTTCACCAGGCTTGGTTTGCCTCAAGTGTGTAAAGCAAATATAAATATAAATACATTGTATAAAATATAAATATATATAAAAATATAAAATTATATAATATAAAAATATAAAAGTATGGGAGTTCTGTGCCTTCTGCCCAGCTTCATCCATCAGCACAGCCTTGCCTCCCTGCTTCCCCCCATATTTCCTATTAAAAACCAAGTGCAGAGATTAGACCTGTGCATCCCAACCTTCTCTTGCCTCATTTCTATGTAAAGCTCTTATCAGCAAGCCCGAGCTGCTGCTGGTGCTGCAGATTATTCACCCAACACAGACAAATGGGATCACCCAGGCAGGGGTGGAGCAGGCTCCCAGCAGAATCCAGATGGGATGCAGCTACTCCAGATCTTCAGGAAGCAGCCTGGTGATACTTGTTGAGCCACATAAAGAGCACTGGTTTTGGGGGCACTCCTGTAGGAGCCAGAAGACTGGAAAAGCAGCTGGAAGCTTTACAGAACCTTCCAGAAGGAGAAAAGTCTTGCTGTAAATTTTGACTTCCAAAGGTGCCCAGGTGGTCACATAGAGCAAAAAGTGGCTCCACTTTTTGTGCCTCCACCTTGCTCTGGATGCACGGTTTCTCTTGAAAAGACTAATCTGTCACATTCACATTCTCTGAAAAATCCCTTCACCCAGGATTTTTCTCCTGGGAAGCTGAGAAGCCTCAGAGAAAAAGGAAAACAATAATTATCTCATTTGCTTCTCCTCTGTTTTGCTCATGTGTAATGTGTTTGGAGATTGTTTACCCACAGGTGATTGTTTCATTGGATTCTGCTGTGAGTTGTTTTCACTCATTGGCCAATCAGTGCCAAGCTGTGTCAGGGCTCTGGAGAGAGTCACCAGTTTTCATTATTATCTTTTTAACATTCTGTAAGTATCCTTCCTGTATTCTTTAGTATAGTTTAGTATTCTTTAATATAATATAGTATTATAAAATAATAAATTAGCCTTCTGAGAACGTGGAGTCAGATTCATCATTCCTTCCTGCCACAAGGGTCCCCACAAATACAAGACTAATCCTTTGTGTAGAGTCTGTATATTGAGATTTTTGAGTGAATACCATGTATTCAGAGCAACAATGTGGAGAATTATGGAATCATTTAGGTTGGAAAAGCCCTCTAAGATCACCCAGTCCAACCATTCCCCCAGCACTGCCAAAGCCACCACAAACCCATGTCCCCAAGTGGCTCTGAAATCCCTCCAGGGATGGGGATTCCATCCCTTCCCTGGCCTTGGCAACCTTTTCAGTGAAGAAATTTTCTCCTGTATCCAACCCCAACCTCCCCTGGCACAACTTGGGCTTGTTTCCTCCTGTCCCTTGTGACCTGGGAAATGAAACCAGGAGGAGTCAAAGCCCCCAGCCACGAGTCCACAGCCAAACTGATGCCAGCCCCATCAATGCCTTCACTGCCTGCAGGCAAATGGGTGAAATTCTTGCTGCTAAACAAGCAGAAATGTGGGAAAAGTCCAGGCTACACAGGGATATGACTGTGGCTGTAGTTCCATGGCCAGGGGGTCTTTCTGCTCTCGCTGCTGGAGAAGGGGAGCCGTGTCCCAAGGCAGGGTGACAACCAGGATGGGTGTGATGGGCAGCAGGGAATTAGAAGTGCCAATTAAAAGCTATTGCCTGCTGCAGAGAGGTTTCAGAGAGCTGCCCCAGCTGAGACAGCTTCTGGTGTAGCTGCTGTTTCAGGAGGTGGTTTGCTTTATTACTGCTTTGTTAGCTGTAACCTACTGTGGTTCACCATTTCCCCCTCATATTTTCTGGAAAAATCCCCTTGCTTAGGATTTCTCTCTTGAGAAGCTGAGAAACCTCAGAGAAAAAGGAAAACAATATTATCTCATTGGCTTCTCCTGTGTTTTGCTGCTTTGGAATGTGGTTGGAAATTGTTTACCAACAGGTGGTTGTTTCATTGGTTTCATGTGAATTGTTTTGATTTATTGGCCAATTATGGCCAAGCTGTGTTGAGGCTCTAGAAAGAGTCATGAGTTTTTCAGTAGTATCTTCTGGCCTTCTGTCTGTGTCCTTTCTGTATTCTTTAGTATTCTTTAATATCATATAAATCATAAAATAATAAATTAACCTTCTAAGAACATAAAGTCAAATTAATCATTTCCTTCCTTCGTCTAAGAACCCCATCAATACAAAACTCAGGTCCTAATTTTAAGGAAAAATTCAGTTTCTGTTTGGTGAAGTGAGGCAGTCTAAGCCTGGAGCCTCATCTGAGTCACAGGAGTCAGAGGCCCCATCCTGTGTCAGTTCCAGCTTTAAGGATTAACCCCTGTGGCTGCAGAAAGTCCCCAGCAAAACCTGCTCTGGCTCAAGTCCATGATTTGGGGCTCCTGTAACAACCCAGTGCTGACAAATGGAACTCGCACACCAAATCCTCGCTTTGCCCTTTCCTGTGCCTTTTCCCTGCCATGTGACCTGGTGTTTTAAGCAGGATAATGCTTGCTCAGGCCATTCTTGTTTGCACAGAGAGAAGAAAAGGGTGGAGGATGAGCAGATTTCCTAAGGACACCCCTCCAGCACATCCCAAGCCTCCCATCTGTGCAAGGTTTGGACAATCCACGTACTCCCAGGCATGAAGAAGCAGCAGTTCTGATTTCCAGAATTCATGAATCCAAAGGATTCCAGCACACCCAGCCTCTCCTGCCTCAGTTTCCCCTTTTTCCTCCCCAGCCTGTCCTGAGCCAGTTTGCCCAGTGTTGACTGACAATGCACCCAATGCACGCTGACAGAAAGGAGTTTTGGGGCTGGATAAAACCAAAAGAAACCCCAGAAAATTATCTCTGCATTTCAAGCAGAAATTTGCAGCTTAAAGAAATCTAAATCTCCCTGGAAACTATTTACCAAGGAGAACTTACCCACAGTAAGCTGTCCTTTGAGTGTTAGAACAGCTTGAAACTAAAAGTTTACAGGAGGGGAAGAGGGATGAAGCTGGCAAAAGATCATTAAGAAGATATTTTAAAATGTTTTTTCCAGAATTTGATTTTTATTTCCACACTTGGATTAAGCTCTTCAGCTGGTGAGGAAAAAACAGGAGAAGTCACTCTCAGGATCTGTGAGAAAAAAAAGGGCTCCACTGTCAGGTTCAAAATGTTCCTGGGATTTTGAGGCTGAGGGTTTTCTGAGAGCACTTCTTCCAAAGGACTTTCCAAGAGCACACAGTAAACTGCAAAACAACCTCACAAAGAACTACAAAATTCCTGTTGGAGAGATAGAAAAGTTATTTTCTATCCACACGGACAGAGCCAGAACATTGAAGTCTGACATCTCAATAAATGTATTTTTTGGCCTGTTTTGACACAGTAGGAGGCACTGAGAATACTGAGATTATAGAGCCCAATGCAAGGCAGCACCTCTGTAAATGTCTGCTCCATATTCCATTTGTCAGTTCATAAATGGAGCCACTGGAGTAATCTCTGCTTCACTGAGATCACCAGATTTTCAATTTCCCTTCAATAAAACAAAACAAAAAAAACCCCAAGGAGAACACTTTAGCTTTTTAATCATATCCAGACCTGTTTCCTGTAATGAAGAACTTCTTTTCCAATCCCAGGAGAGCAATTCCTTGAATGTCACTTTCAGATAGTGAGATAAAAATCTCTGCTATTTGCAGGAAAAGGCTCCGACTGCCATTTGTGGCTTGAACCACTTCCCAATTTATTTACTTTCTGAGGCTGTTTACATTTTCAGGCTCACTCATCCCTAACAAGCTCAGTTTATTGCTGCAAGAAACACAGCCCTGTGCCAGCCACAGGAGAGACTTCAGACCTGGGGACACCAAAAGGCTTTTGGATCAAGTCACCTGAGTAAAAAAAATGGGTGGAAAAGAAAAAAAATAATCCCATTTTGTGGTGAATTCTATCACTGACCAGCAGCAGGAATCATGGATGGTACAAGCCCTTCATTAGGGCTGAGCCTGAAACTGCTTTTCATTCCTGGAGAGCTGCAGGACTCCCAGATCAGCGTGGAGAGGGAGATGAGGGACAAGGACATCCTTAATTTGTCTGAAGAGCAGCTGGTTCTCTTCTTTCTGTAATTATCTCCTCCAGCAAAGCCTCCTGCTCGCAGTCAATGGGGCTGGAGCACACTTAGCCCAGCTCAGGGGTGACACATCAACTCCTTTCATCAAATGCACCCAACTCCAAGGGCTGCTTTGTTTGCTCTTGCTGATATTAAAGACTAATTTTGATTTAGACTAAGAGCCTTTTCCATCCCTTGGGAGGGAGCTGTGGCAGCACCAGAGTATTCAATTAACTGTGTGCTCTAAATTACTCATGGAAAGGAGAGTGCTCACGTAGGCAGGGCAGGGATTGTCAGGGTACTGTCTGGAAGGGGGTTGAATAGCTAATATAATAAATATAATAGAATAAATACTATAATGTATTATAATGTAATATAATATAATATAATAATAAGCATACTATAATAAAATACCATAATGAAATATAATAAATAATATAGAATAGATATAATATAATATAAAATAAATTTTTTCCAGGAGTTGGGGTACACATCTTTATGGGTCCCTTCCAACTCAGGTTATTCAACAAGTCTATAATATTATTATTATATGTGAGTAATAACTTCTGCTTTGCATAAATCTTTCTTGCTTTAGCTTGGTCACCTACTTTTTCAACCTTCTTCTTAAGTGGTATTTTACAAACAGAAAAACAGAGAGCAGCAGGTGGCATCTTGTTACAGATAGAAAGTAGAAAACCAGTTGTTATTAAGCTCCTGTATTCAATCTTTGGCCACTACCTCCTCTTTGTCACCTTCTCTCAGTCTTTGACACCTGGAGAGAAACATTCACTTCAGCAGAAAGTAATTCTCCTTTCCTGCTTTTGCTTTCTTTTTCTTAAAAAGAAAATGCCCCAAATCAAGGCAATAGCTGGTGCAGAAAATAGGAAAAACACCTCCCAGAGAAGCTAAGAAGCTGTTTAGGACATTTTTTGCTGATGCTCTCAGGGTTCAGTTTTGACTGTCATAGATAATTTCTTAAATCCAGGATGGAACTTGTGGTGGATGCAGAGCTGGAATTTGAATCTGTGTCTCCCACCTGGAGGTTACCTACTCCAGCCACCTGCAAGGGCTGAGCAGCTGGGGAATCATTCACTGGAATAACAGAATCATGGAAGGTTTGGGTTGGAAGGGATCATCTCTTTTCATCCCCTGCCATGGCAGGGACACCTTCCACTGTCCCAGGATGCTCCAAGCCCTGTCCAGCCTGGCCTTGGGCACTTCCAGGGATCCAGGGGCAGCCACAGCTGCTCTGGGCACCCCGTGCCAGGGCCTGCCCACCCTCAGAGTCAGGAATTTCTTCCTCATCTCCAACCTAAACCCACCCTCTGTCAGTTTGAAGCCATTCCCCCTTGTCCTGCCACTCCGTGCCCTTGTTAAAAAGTTCCCCTTTAGGTACTGGGAGCTGTAAGGAATCATAAAAGAAACTGGAAGGAGAAAAGCCTTGGAGCTCCTGGCAGATGAGCAGCAGTCCCTGGCAGGTTGGTTACAGCCCTCAGTCACCTGCTCACCACACACAGCCACGACTGCTGGCAAATTCCCAGGGTTTTAGGAGCCTGGACAAAATGGTAGAGGGAATAAAGCTCAAAGGACATGGAAAGTACTTTGAGAGGATTTTAAAAGTACATTTTTTCTAAGTACATACAGGACTCCTCTGTATGCTTTAAAGAGTTCTCAGCACTGCAAAGGCTGTAAGCAGTTCTCAGTTCCTGCTTATTTGCAACCAAAATAATAAACCCCCCTCCTTACCTCCCAGGAAAATCCAGTGTCTGTGTTAGTCACGACTTAACAGCCATAAAAAAGGACCCATTTCAGTTCAGCTGTGACACTGTTCAGATAAATGGTGTTCAAGATGCCCCCGACACAGGCATGGCAGTTTTTAAATCAAGCCATGATAGACAGTTTTCTCTTGTAAAAATCTTCCCACCATTTCTCTGTCAGAGAATGCCAGAATGGTTTGGGTTGGAAGGGACCTTCAAGACCACCCCTGCCACGGGCAGGGGCACCTTCCACTGGCCCAGGTTGCTCCAAGCCCCATCCAGCCTGGCCTTGAGCAAGTGTGTGTTTGTATTTTGCAGACAAAGCAAAACAAGCATTAGAACATTCCCGTTGAAAAGGAAATAGATAAACAACGTAACCATTTATTTGACTGCATTGTATTTAGACAACTTGTACATTTTGTAACCCCACTGGTTTTGTTCTCATCAAAAAGGATAAAGGGACAGAAGAATATAATCCACTCAAAACAGCAGTCCAGTATTTTGAGATACACTTGCTATTTTCATAGATGCCCACCTGATACCTGAACTCCAACACAGGTTGTAATGTTTATACAAGACCTGAAGTTTTTTCAAATCAGCACTGAGTTGTAGCAATGTCTTGCAGTGCCCTGAAAAATAGTTTGTGACATACTCTGCAACACCAATCTGATGATGCCTTGAAGGTGATGAACCTGATCATTTCTTAAAAAACAACATAATGAATGCAAACATCCAGACTGACATGTCAGCCAGTAGCAACATTTGGGCAAATTTAAATATAAAAGCAATCAACTCCTTAGTTAGATTTGTCAATGCAAAAAGGCGAGGGGGAGAGAACTGTGTTTAGCATCAGACAGGAAAAATAACCAACTTTTCCTTGCTAGACTCCTTTTGAAAACCTATGCAAATTCAAGGCTTCCCACTTGATTTCCTAATCCCAAGCAGCACAGAGAACAAATCTGTTTGACAGGACCCAGCACATGCAGCTCAGTGTCTCCTGCAGTGAACTCCGTGACACAGCAGCCGTGGCAGAACCTTTGAGGCCATATGCCCTTTGAAAAACAAAATAAGAGAGATCTACACCTATTTTGCTCAGTATTTTCAACACAGGCATGGCAGCAACCACTTCTTACAATAACCAACCAGAATTGTATTTGAAGTTTGCTCCAGAGGGATGTTTTTTGGCAGTGAGGAGGGATTTCAGCTCACTTGCCAGTCGGCTTTTGAATCTGAAGACACCCACGGCTTAAATATTAACCAACAGAAAACTTGCCTGTCTGGCTTTGCAGACTGAAACCCCAGCAAGACACACAAGGCAGCCCAGTTTGCAACTTGTGAATCAAGCCCAAGAGCTGCTTGCAAGGTCTGAAACCTCCCTGATCCAGCTGCAGGGCAGTCCCTATGTCCTGGACCACAGCTGAGGGAAACGTGACTCAAGGGATTACCAACATTGAAGTCTTAACACTGGTCAAAACTGCTGAAAAGCCACCCAGAAAAACTGCCAGCCCTGAGGGAGCAGGGTAACAAGAGGTTTTATGGTGTCACAAGGCAGCAGTGGCTGCACACAGGCTTTAGGCTGAGCTCCAGCATGTCCTGGGAGTAACAGACCCCACTTCCAACACTGTCTTGGGCACCCTTCTAAAGATGAGTTTTCTTTACTGAGGGGAACAGACCCCCTCGACAGCACAGATGGTGTCTCTACAAGCAGAAAACTCAGCAGGGCCAGCTTCCATTAAAAATCTTTATTTTCAAATACAACTCATGATTTGTACATGGTAAGAAACGTCCATCACCATGTGCGATTGGTCTGTGCAAAAGGCGGCTTTGCTCAAATCCAGTTTTCCTGCACAGGGCTCTTTTCCAAATGATACTGGAGGTAGGGGTTTTGTTGGTTTTGTTTTTAGTGTACAGTAATTAGCAAAAATGAAAACAAACAAAAAAAAACCCCTAAACCAACCCCACAACTCAAACCAAAGCTTAAAAAGGAAAAAAAAAAAAAAAAGTGTAGTAAGGCAAATCTGGAGAATTCGCTCGGTTCCATGAGAGTGGATTCACTGAGAGTTCATCCTTTTGATCCCTGTAAGGACCATTCACCTCAGAGCTGGACTTGATCCTGGTGGGTCCCTTCCAACTCTGAGTATTCTGAGATCTCTGATTACAGAGGTGCTTCCACAAGTCACCCAATACCTTTACTTTTGTCTTTCAAAAAAAAAAAAAAACAAAAACCAACCAAAAATCCCCAAAAAACCAAAACAAAAAACCCCCCACAAAACAAAAAAAAAACAAAAAAAAAACCCACAAAAAAACCCCAACCCAACTGATTCATAGACCTGGGCTATGGAATCACATGTAACAAGAAAGCCTCGACGCTGTCATTACTGAAAAAATTGATGGGTATTGGTAAAACCTATGTAAGCCCAAATAAAGAAAGGAAAAAAAAAAAAATAAAGAAAAACAGAGCAAGAGTGAATGCAAGAAAGAGAGACAGAATTCCTTCCCCGCTGCTTTGATTTTAGAGGGGAAAAAATCCCCCAATAATTTAGCTCATGTAAGTTGAGAAAATGAGAGCAGCTGAAAATGAATATGATACACCTTGAAATTCACTTCCAAGACCAAGAACCAAAGATTGAAGCATTTTAGAACACTTAAGCAAAGCAATCTGAATCTGAAAAAAAATTGTTCCAACTATCTTAAAATAGCTGTTTCTCAGAGCTTCTAGCAATAATTTTGATTAAATAAAAATCATACCAATTTACATTAATTTTCTATATCTTCTTTTAAAAGAAGTCCCTCACTCTTTTAATGACAAAAGTGCATCCAAACCCAGCAGAGATTCACTGGTGCCACCAGGTTCTTTTAGCAGCTACTCAAGGTTTTCAAAATAGCTTACACTTCTTGCTATTAAGAAGGGCCTTCCAAACCCTTGTTTGGGAGAAGTATCCGAATTATAAAAATCTGAAATAATTTATTATCAAATCCAGAATTTAAATAAAAGTAATTTTTTTTTTCCTTGCAAAGACAACTGAAGAAAGTAAAAGAATAAAAGCATGCACTCCAAACTTAGAGGTGAAGACAAATATACTTATCTATACAGGCACTGGCAGACGCAATTTAATGGTTACTCGTTGTAACACACACCCCACCCTACAATACATTTTTTCATTCACTAATCACTGAGGTACCAATATTTAAGAATGGAAAAATTCAATATTGAAAAATAAAACCTAAAATTGAAGCCTTTTTTTTCCTTTTTCTTCTTCTTCCCCAGAAAACTATGGCAATTTTTGTATGAAATGTTAGTATACTTATAGAATTTTACAATCTACATTGGCTTTATTTTGAATTTTCGGGAACCAAAAGCGGCGTTCCCATCCAGGTTTCCTCTGCTAAAACGTTCACTGTGTGGATGTCCTAAAGAGTCAGCAGACTTGCAAATGAATGAACATCTCTTGGCTATCACCTGGCACATCTGGCTGGTACCAAAAGGACTCGGAGTCTGAAACAATCGGCTTTAATTCGGAACAAATGCGCCATGCCAAAGTGCAACAAATGTGTGCGACACTCAATGGGACACTGACAGGTTTAAGAGCTGCATGGAAAGTACTAAAAGTCCACCTTGCAAAGCAATTTGGGACAAATTGCATTGCATGCAAAGGACAACTCTGCGCTGCTGGGACGTCGCTTGCTGGCTGGGATGGGGTCTCCTAACGCAGCCACAGTTTCAGACGCAGGGCATCCACTCCATTTAAATAGTATCTGAACAGCCTCTTGTCTCGCACAAAACCAAGGTTCTCATAAAGTTTCAAAGCAGACTTATTTGTGATTTCTGTTTCCAATACAACCTTTAAGGGAGAAAAGAAATAAAAAGAAAGAAAAAAAAGCGTGTTGTGTTAGTCGGCAGTTGCAAGTACATGATTGCTGAACCAATTCCAAAGGTTTTACTTAAAGGTATGTTTGTTAGCAGTGAATGGAATTCATTTCTTCTTATCTTTACTTAATTAAGCAATATTTCCACATTAAGCATCCATTTCCACATTAAAAAAATGTAATATAACAGTTCATCCACAACTGTAATTGTAAACAACATTCAAGACTTTAGTTCTTGGCTGTAAACAGTATTTCAGTTCACCACCTCGGAACAAGGGTAAAAAACACATCAACAAACAAATCCCAAACATCCTCCCCCAAAACCCAAGCTACCAAACAGGTTAGGGTCCAAAACATATTTTCAGTGAGTAACTGAACTTTGCATGTCACAAGAACTTGGCACATGAGGATGTAATGATTTAATATCTTTGACTCCTTGGAGTTAGATGTAGATAAAAGCTCTGAATTGACACCAGCTGTCAGACCCAACATTTGCAGTGAATATTTGTGCTCAGCACAAGAATCACAGAGTGCTCTGCGTTGGAAGCCACCTTCAAGATCATCCAGTTCCAACCCCCTGCCATGGTCAGGGACACCTTCCACTATCCCAGGTTGCTCCAAGCCTGATTCAACTTGGGTACCAGCAAATACCATAAACTCCAATCACAGTGCACGCCAGAAGAATAAGCAGAATTTTCTGTATTTTTCCCCCTCTGTCGGTAAGATTCCAGTTGCAGAAAGACCTGTCAGAAACAACTCAGACCAAACCCAAGTCCAAGAATAGTCCAAGTTAAGACTCAAAATTGGCTCAGAATTCTCAAGCACAGGCAAAAAACTACACTGGCCTTAACAAGACATTAATCACAAAACCTCAGAATTTTTCAGAATTGTTTCTCTCTCTCTTTTCTCCACATGCATTGGACAGAGCTCTGCCATAACTGACAAGCCCTGCATCACCTCCACATAATAAAAACGAACTCTGCCTCTTGACTGGTGTCCAACTCAATTATTTAAGGTTCTGCTATTAGCAACAACAGGGGCTGAACTAACAAGGCCTGGGCTCCATACACCCCTGACAGTGAACATCCACATATTAAACAGGAGCTGATGGTCACTGTAGAAAGACCATTGAATTGAAATATTAAAAATACAGGACCAAAATATCAGCCTGGATTTGTAGAGCAGTTCAAGTCCACCTACTCTATGGCTTCTGTGGCCTACCTTCCTTCAGGCACACATTCCCACTTCCTTTCCCCCTGGCCTCTCCTGCCAGCTCTCAAGGCTGGTTCCTGAGCTCCTTCCAAAGCCACCTGGCAGAAAACCCTTCCCTTTTCTCTCCACAGGGTTTGTTTTCTGCAGTCTGAGGAGTGGCTAAGCCAGTGTGAAAGGGGGAGGCAGCCAGTGGTTAGAGTGGCCCGAAACTTGAGTCAAATATATACATTAAAAGGATTTTTAAATCTTATTGGAGGTGACCAGTCTAACCACTGGCTGCCACATCCCAATGGGCAATTCCACCTGCGTTTCTCAGTGTAAGGATGTTGAAAGAACAATAAAGCTGGGGATAACAACCCAATGAACAACATAAGACTTGGAAACAGTTAGTTTTACAAAAAGGAACTAAGAGTCACACATTGAAATATTAATCTTCAGAGTTCTTAAATTACAGCACGGCAGTGCTGTAGCTGAACACTTAAGACAACCTAATTCAGTTCTTAGTTTTGTGACAAGAATGAGAGATTGAATTTCTCTGTTTGGAATTTGCCAGAACATTACTAGCAAGTCCTGTGGGCTGGTGGAGTACTCCTAACATCCTTCATGCATTAAAATGGGTAACTATTCATCTGTAAGAAACTATGGAAGCACCATCATTTTGCTGGAGAAGGCTATTTTCTACTCATTGTACAACTCCTTAATTCCAATTTAAACAAAACATTGAAGCCAAGGAAGGAATCTGACCTGTGCAGAGGATAATTTATTTGAACTCTCAGCTACCAAGGGCATTCACTCTCTCAAAGGTTCAGGAACCTGGCAGAGTGATGTAACAACTCTCTATTCAACTGCAAGCACCAACACCTGGCAATGCTAAAACACTTCCAGCACTGCAGGTGATTGAGCTGAAGGGAGTGGTTAAATGTTGAAATACAGGTTTGTTGGAATCCCACTACCTGAGTGAATGCTCATCTTGAAAGCAAATGCAAGAGATTTGCTCTGGTATTTCTAAGGCAGCTCAGCACAATGAAAAGTAATTCCCTGATCTCAACATGCTGCAGCTGAAGACATGTTCCTGTTATCTGAAAAGGAAACACAGGCATATTTTATTCAGATTTCATTAGCTTCCTTTGGTGAAGAATGCATCTCTTCCTGTGTGAGCTTTTCAATCAAGCTCCAAACCTTCAATTGTTACATTTATTTCTGCTCTTGTGGGTCGATTTTGTTGTACACACATGCCTGTTAAATCCTCTGATAACACAGCAACACCCCCCCTGAAGGGCAGCAAAGCTCTGATTAGATGTAACATTGTTTTCTGCTCAAGTTGCAACTTTCTGAAGGTTGTGACATTCTCTTTTATCTCAAATTTCATAAACCTAACATTTTAGCTCAACTCTAATATTAACTGGGTTTGGAAGCAAAAAGATTTCTGTACTAAGAGTGGAGTGCAATGTTCCTTGTTGCTACATTTTCACACCTTTAATTTATTCCTGAACTGAAGCCAACTGGAGTGGTCAAGCCTTCTTGCTTCTTCAGCTCAAACTCCAAAGGAACTCAAGCTCAAAACCCAAGTCATAAAATAAATACAGCCAAATCAAATGAAGAAAGTCCTCTCAGCACTCAGAGGAGGTTGCTATTCTTACTTTTAAGTCTGACAGATCATCAGACTCAAGTTATGAGGGCTTGTCCAGTGTCCTCAATCAATTTAACTGCCTTAACTTTTAAGGACAGGCACTACCCAAAATCTGAAGTTCATACTTTTTATGTTTTGTAGATTAGGGAGAAACTAAAAATATCAGCAATGTAATGATTTTAAATAGGATTCCATAAAAATACACATTTCATTTTTACTAGTGTGGTGCTGAATTAAAATGACACATCTACTAGTGTGGTCAAAAACCCCACCCTAAATCACACTGAAGTTCCAATGGGAAGTCCCATGAGAATCTGTGGTTCCCTTTCATGTTCTACATTTTTGCTTAAAAAAGGTTTTTGAAGTCCCACTTACTGGAGTCTTATTTTCATTAGTTACCAATCAATTCACTTCACACTACTGAAATATTATATTATTTCAGTAATATGAAGTGAATGGATTGTAAGCAGATTCCTGAGTCATTTGTTACAGATGGAAAAACCTGCATATGAACAACTCCTCCTTCCTAATTGTAATTAAGGCATGTAACAGTTCCACAGGATGGTCTTCAGCTGTAGAGTTTTGGGAAACTGCTTGCCAGCAAAAACAGTACATAAAGCAGCCAGACATCCACCTTGCTGCAGTCAGCACATGCTTTTCTTTTTTAAACTGGAAGGAAAATATTTCCAAAACTTTGGAGCTGAAAGTAGAACTATTCACCTTCACCTGATTTATTTCCATAGTTCCCCTTTTCTATGCAACCAGCCCAGAGTTATCCTAAATCACTCTGATCTACTGGAAACTCAACCCTGTACAGTTCACTACCCCAAATATCAGAATTCATGAACATCAAATACTTGAGAAAGTCACAAAGGTAAAAAAAAAAAAAATACAAACCAGAGATGCCTAAGTTTTGTAATGTTATATGCAGACACTCCAGCTGGAAGCTGCTGGGTGAGTACATTCTCCAGGCCTGAAGGTTATTTCTGGTTCAAGCACCCACCCCCAACAGCAGATCACTTCCCTGGTTTCTATTCTAATGTAGGCCATGGCCAGCTCCATGGCCAGCTCCTCCCCTGCACACAGATTCCATTCCAGTCAATTCACCTCCTCACTCACTCCACAGCTTTCCCAGGGAAAATCTTCCACACCCCTGAGGAAGACTCTGCCTCTCAGGCAGGGTGCTGACCACTGTAAACCACTCATTCCATAGGCCTGCCTTGGTTTATTCCCACTAAATCAGCCTACAGGGAAAAAAATGTCCTTAAACACCAGAAGATTGCAGCAGGCTTTGAAATGCCACCTATCAGCTGTGATTTGTCAAGGTTTTCATCTGTGGTGTTGTATAAATCCTTTGTTTTTCAGGACTCAGTGCTGGTACCTCCAAAGCCAAATCTGTGATACTTTGAAAAGCAACACACTGAGTGAGGCATTTATCAGATTATATGCCACAAATTATTAAAATTAAGTCTATTTACTGCATCTATTCCATAATTAGATTGAAGGGAAGAGTTTCCAAGCAGCCTTTGGAAATTTTTCACGACACCCACAGCTGCATATTCATGTTTTTAATCCTATTCCAAGCAAGTTTCAGAAAATAGCATTTTGTTTTTAATTGCACTCCATCTTATCTCAAAAAGCAGTATCTTTTTATTTTCATCAGGATTCTGATTTTACTAAAAGATGTAGAAAAATGCCTTAAAAGCTGCAGGGATGATTAAACTATTTCTATGCCTCACACAGACAAATTATTGTGACGCACTACTTTATGTTTGATGAGCTTTAAGCATCAATTAATCAGAAAGTGATCTCCTGACAACTGTTGTGAAAACTGATGAGACCCAAGAGTTGGGCAGAGCTTTTCATGGGTGCCTAGTTAGATTTTTCAGATTCTGGTCTGACTGAAAGCTCAGCACTCCATGACGCAGTACAAGTAACCAACATCCTTATTTTGCACCATTTTGGGCATGTGGAAGAAGCCTACCTGGTGGCAAAGGAAAAAACAAACATGAAAACATAGGTTGTTTGGTTGTGGATAACCCATATTTGGAAAAGAATAACATAAATAAAAAGGAGTGTGTGCCTCAGCTAATGGTGCAAAAAAATAATCAGTAAAATACTCTGCTTGTATTCCATGCTCCCTAAAGAGCTCCCAGCTTAGAATTTAGTGCCAGCAAAAGACTCAGCTGGTGCAAAAGCCCCCAAAACCAGGGGATGAGTTTGGAATCATCATTCTACAAACAGCAGTTCCAAAACCATGGCTGCCCCCATCCAGCACACAATTCAAGCAGTCTGAATTGCAGTGCCTTTGAATAAAGAGAATCTGAGAAATGCCCTCTGCCCCTGGTCCAGAGCATTTATACAGCACCAGAGCGGAAAATCTGTGACTAAGACTTAATGAGACCTCACTGCAGAGCTGCAACCCTTATCACATTTATTTCATGTTTATGGAGATAAAAAAACAGCAAAAAGGGATCTTGGATTAATATGACAGTGGTAGAGGAAAAAGACTGACACAGAAGAGGTTACTGTTAGAGGTCACCTGTTAGATAGTCCAATCTAGAAATGAATTTACATGAGGAGTAGCACGCAGACATTCAGAAATCATACAGTATTTACTGCAACTCAGAGCTTGAGTAGAAACATCCAGTTCTACTCCTGACTCTCTAATAACAGTGGGCAATTCACCTCCCTTCTCTGCATCTCACTTCTGCAGCTGTGGTGTGAACACTGCAACCCTGATCCTCAAGTATTTTGCAATTTTTTAAAAAATCTTGACTAGTCTAAAAATGGGAAATCAACTCAAAACCATAGTGGAAAGCAATGGGGAAAACAAACCAACCAACCTCTTCTTCATTAGTTCATTGTAGACAAATAGTAAACATTAGAGGAAAGCATTTTAGAAACCAGGATAGAAGCAAGAAGCCAAAATAAAGAACTTAAAAGAATTACAGACTGCACTGTACTGCCCAACTACAACATAAATCAGAAGGTGAGGGGGAAGAAGACAGCAGCAAGCAGAGGCATGAAGGGATCTGAGGGGAAGAATAAATCTCCCAATGAATGAAGCCAGAGGACAGGCAGGGATGCTGCAGGAAGAGAAACACAACAAGTGGAAAAATAAACTGGAGTGTGTGCCAAAAGTCCTGTGACACCAATTGTAGCTTTGCATAAGAAACTTCCCCACAGGGCTGTGGGACAATGGAGGGAGCAGTGGGACAATGGAGGGAGCAGCTGAAGTGAGATAACAGAGAGATCAAAGGCTCATTAACTGTGACACACTGAAATGACAGTGCTCACATATCAGGAACAACTGCACTGTGCCAAGGAGCTGGAAGTTAAAGGAACAGATAACCTGGTTAAGGAGAATGGATGGATGGATGGATGGATGGATGGATGGATGGATGGATGGATGGATGGATGGATGGATGGATGCAGGGAGAGTTCCTTACAAATTAAACAAGGCACACAACAATAGAGCTGCTTTATGTATATATTTATATTTAAAAAGAAAGCAGGAACTGCAATCTGGTGAAAGAGTAGCAACTTGTAGGGCAGGGAAGTTTGCCAGTGGTTCAGTCACTCCCCCTGCACGTCTGTGTTGCTGTGCTAACCCACTGCAGCCCTGCTCTGTGCAGTGTCAGAACAGCCTGATGAGTGGCTGTGATAAATCCACATTCTGCAGCAGCACAGCACACACTGTTCTGTGCCTGGGTGTGCTCTGAAGGGATGGCAGGGCCACACAGGACATGCTCATCCCACTGCTCAGCTGCACCTCAAATGGGGCCCCTGCAGGAAAATGGGCCTGAGTAAAGGCTGAGGCAGCTTCACAATGTAAATTGCTGAATTTCAGCACTTAGGACAAATTTAGAAAGTTCATCTCCTATTTGTGCCATACTTTCTTTTAGAGGTTGTTTTCCCTTTTATTATAAAGGAGCTTCTTACCAACTTATTTCCCACCTAAAAAAAGTCCTGTAGAAGAAAAACCTGGGAAATGAATCCACACACAAGAGACTGCAAACCATTCACATTATGAAAGTTTTGATTATAAAATCTTACCTCATCACAATCTCCTTCAACCATAGCATAAATAGCTTTCTTAACCAAGTTTGTACCTGAAACACAGATTTCAGTAAGTGTCAGGGTAGCAGTGCAAAACAAAAATGCCAGTTTATATATGACTAATGTGTGCTACCTACATGACATGACACCTGGGGAAAGCAGGGAGGAAAGAAAAACAAGGAGTTGCAGTCAAGCTGCAGTCTCAAGTTTGAACACTAAAATAATCTGTGAAATTATCCAGAGACTCAGCTCAAGTGCAAGATTCTTGTAACACAAGGATATTAGAAACTGGCTGCTCTGCTCATCATGGTGTTAAATATAGCCTTCCAAGATGTGATTCATTCCTTTTTGTTGCATTTAAAGTCAAAATCTGCTGGCATGTACTTGAAGGACATTCATCTTCCATGGGAATTTCCTCTTACTAAAATAAATACTTGTATTAGTAACAGAACTTATGAAACCACTGTTTTTATGGCTCACTCCCATTTGGGTTTGCTAGTATCTAATAATATTCTTGAAGCCCATCCCTTCTCCTCAGTCAAGCATTAGTTTAATTTTTAAATATTTTTTTCATCTATTTCACAATGGTTCTACAAATGTAATATCCCTGTCTGTAGAATTGGGGTGAAATTGAAAGTAGATTTTAAAGTTATTAGTGGAAAAAACTGCTGTTCAGTGAAATTACATAAATCTCACTTCCATAAGAAGGCTATGGAAAAGGAAAAAAAACCCCAAGGAATCTACACAATGTTTTAAAATATTCTCAAAACTTTAATCAATTAAGATTTTCACTGAATGTGATGATAAAACTGTTCTACATTTAAAGCAGATCTTCATTAACAGCACACTTTGAGAAACAGCAAGGTGGCAAATGGAGGAAAAAGTCTACATATATAATGCTAAAGTAAGCAAAGCTTTAAAAAAAAATTCTATGTTTGTAATTCTAATTTAACCAACTGACTAAAGTGAGGGAAAAGTCTTGCAGTGATCTTCATAATAACAGCATTAGCTCTTATTTACTTCTGAATCCAAGCACCTGCAATTAAATTATGGCAGACTCCTTCATGACTCAGCTAAAAGGAAAGGAGAGACAGTGATTCCTCAGTATCCTCTTCCTCTGCTCCACTACAGAAACCAACAATGGCTTTTGAATTGCACTGGGGAAAGAAAAAGTCTGCACATGCTTGAACAGTTGTGGTAATGTGTTTTTTTGGAGGGTTTTTTCTGGAAGAAAGCAAACACAATGATACATTCTGCAATGGATCACTGTATTTTTTGATTGCAAGTAATTTTCTGTCTTTAATCACAGAAGCATGAGCTGTTCAGTGTGGATGAGTGGTGAATGAGTGGTGAAGCACAGTTCTAAGCTTTGGAGCTGACGTCTACATTTAGTTAAAAATACCTTACATAATGTAATTTCACAATAACCAGCATGAAAAAATTAAGTTCCATAAGAAGAGATATTTAATTAAGTCAACTTGGCTAACAGGAGTTAGAATGAAAATCCCTTCACCAGGGCAAAACTGATTAATGAGAAAGGGGAAACTCCCTGCCAAGACTGATTTCTTACCACGTACCTTCCCAACAAAACAGATCTCCATTTCAATCATTCAAGTAACAATACACAGCTATTTTTCTTCCCTGATTAATACAATAATGAGCTCCATACATTCTCCCTGATGGGTAATATATGCATAATTTATAGGGGGAAGTCAGGAAATAAGTTCACTGTAAAAAAGGAGCCTGAACACAACAGGGAAATACAGTGATGAGGGCACACAAAGAACCACAAAGCAGTTCCCACTGTTATTTGGCAGTGGTGGAGGCAGAGGTAAGGGGCTGCTGCCTGCCTTTCTTTTTAGCCTTATCAGATCCCAGGTGTGAACCTCACAGGGCATTTCAGGTTATTTTAACAAAATCAGAAAAGCCACTGGGGAGCTGGTGTAGTTGAGCAAGGCAAGGATGACACACAAAGCACCACATCCTCAAGTTCAGTTCAGCTTAAATCTTTATGACAGCTACAGTTATCCCAGCTAGAGAGGATTTAAAGAAGAAAGAAGAAAAAAGGCTATTCTTACCAATTCCTTTTCTTCATACCTTGGAATCCACTGCTAACATGGCTATATAACCTCTGCGGAACATCTTTTTGTGCATATCCAGCTTGCAGACGATGGCACCTACACACTCCTCACCTACCATGGCCTTAAAGACAAACACACACGGATGGAATTCTCAGTTTGGGATCCACAGTGCTACCAAAAGCAGTAAACCAGTTCATTTTTCAAGTGAAAAAGCCACATAAAATTTGTTTGTATAAAGCTATGAAAAGGTAATGATGCAAATTTTAAAAGCGTCTCCAAAAGTACTACTAAAATTAAAAGACTTAATTGCTTTATTACATTCCAATAAAGTTCCAGGACAATTAACAACCAATGAGTAACTCCTGGAGAGAACCACATTATCCTTTCACAAAGTCTACAGGCAAGAATACATGTGATTAAAAGGGGAAAATAAATAAATAAAAGGAAAAATAAATAAATAAAAGGGAAAATAAATAGAATAAAAGACCAGGTTAAGGCATAAATTACCCTTTAATATGGGCTTCTGCAGAGGAAAAAAGTCAATTCCTGTTTTATAGTGATCTGAATTTTCCCGTACCAGGGCTGTGCTAGATAACATGCTTAATTTTTGTCTGGTTTTAATGTCAAGGCCACAAAGGATCAGAGAAAAGTGTTGCTGCATTTAATCTTTAGACACTGTCGTTTTCAGTCATATGACACCCGGAGAACAAACAAAAAAGCACAGTTAATTTCACACATTTTAACTATTGGGAGATTTTGTTTGTTAAGAGCTATGCACTGGCAGTTAATCCCAGTGGCATTGTCACAGTAACCGTGGTCAAGGAGATGCTGGCATCCTGAAATATTAACAAGAAAAACCCCAAAAAGGAAAAGACCCAACTCCTCCTCAAACACTCAGCAAGCCACTTGCACACCCACTGTGTTCACCAAAATTTTACCATGAGAGAAAGGAAAACTAAGCCACGTTAACTGAAGGATTAGGCAGCACAAGGGATTAATGACATTATAACCTGCAGCAGTAAAACTGAGTAATGCTGCAGAGTGGGACAGCATCCAAGGGGAAAACAAATTCCTGTGCACTCAGGAAAGATGAGCAGAGATAAAAGAAACTCCTAATTTTACATATGGCTGTGTGAGTGGATCCACAGCCTTTGACAGAGCTGCAGGAAGGACCAGCCTTGGGCTCAAGTGCAGCAGCTAAACCAGGACTACAGCACATGATTGGCACAAGCATGTGCTGGCACAAGAGCTGTGGATAATCCACATTTACAACTCTAAGAAATGTCAAATGAAAAGGACTTGCTAGAGCCAGCACTGCCAGGCCTCAGAGCAGCCACCTGTGAAGGAGAGCTCACTGCTCCACAGGCTGTGGTATAACCTCAGCCACCTGAACCCTCGTGCACAGCTTGGAGGGTGAAGCTCCGTGGACAGGAGATTCCTTCCTGCAGGTCATACTGCAGGCACAGTCTCTTCACCCCAAAAAGAATCAAGTCTTTGAGCATCTCCACCTGGATGTGGGTTATTAACCAAGTGAGCTGTCAACCAGGAGCTGCAGCAAAGGTGAAATGAAGCAGCCAAAAAAAGTACAAGCTGCAGTTCCAGAGCCCTATGATACAGCATGATTATAACCCCATTTCTAATGTAGCTGAAGCAAATATAACTATTGCTAAGTTTTTACTTGGCAGGAAAACACATTTCAGCAGTATCCAAGAACAACCCTGAACAATCTAACGAGTGGTTTTTAAAATAACAAACAAAAACTCTAGCATGATCTAACTGGACTGAAACACAGAGCCTCTAAGCAGTCTTTTATTTGTTCCAAAACACAGGTTATTCCACAGAAAAGAGGAGCTGTGCCCATACTCAAACAGTGCATGCAAAGTTTCAGCTCAAGGCAAGTTCTGTATCTCGGCTCAGACCTGAGAAAAGCAGGGAGTTAAATAAAGAGTATCATCAGACAAACTGCTCAGAACATTGCTATAATTATGCAGAGTACCTAGATGTAATCTTATACCTCACTTAAAAAAAAAAAAAAAAAAAGGCACACCACAAACGAGCATGTTATAGTTGTGCTTTGCCCTGGAGTGAACACGTGCAAACTGCTGATCCAAACAGTTATGTGGAGAATTTTTAAGATATATTTTTATATATATTTTTCCATGCTTCAGGAGTAGCGACAATCTGGACACTTCATATCTGAGCTCTTTCTTCATATCTTGAGCTCTTTCCAGGGCACTTTTCAGAAAAGTTATATTCATGAATCATATCTTTAACATGCTAAATGAACAGCAAATAATTTTGTTTCAGTGATCAAAGAAGCAAATACTCACTGGTTTTACCACTGCTGCCAGAGAGCTGAATAAGAATGACTCTGTTACCAGTTCTCCAAACCCTTAAATCTATTTCTCTGTCTTAAGGCAGGTAAGTCTGGCAGTTAATCTACAGCTGTTCCATTCACAAAGGGAGTGCTGCATTTCCACCTCATTTAGAGGGGGTTTTGTTGCCTTTCCTCTCCTTTCTCCTTCTTTTCAACCTTATCTAAAGCTAGAAATGAACCTAAACCAAAATGATGCAAAACTTTGCAATTTAATTTCCTGGAGAAGGTTAAACTGTGTGAATAAAAAAAAAAAAAAATCCAGACTGAAATAGGGAGAGCCGTGAGGAGGGAAGAAAAGTAGCTCCCACACAAAATCATTTAGGAAAAGATAATCATGGGCAAAATTTTCCTTTCAGGTATGTGAGAGTACTTCTAAACATGCCATTTTCTACAAACAGAATTCAGCCTAAGTCACTATTATATATTGCAAACTCCACAGAGTACTATAAGATTTACTCCAATAGCAGATTCTTAGTAGCAGGATTAACGTACATGAATCCAAATCCAATATTTGCATCATCTTTGTTCCTATGAATAAGTTTAAATGCTTAAAACAAACCAGATTTTAATATACTGGAAGAGCTAGTACAGAAATGTCTGTAAATCAGCAAGAACATTACTTTTCATAGAATTAATCAATTTGTATTAATTTCATTATCAAAGATGGCATTATGTCTGTCAGCCACAGTCTGAGTATGCATTTAATATCCAGATCCTGTGAATTTTGTTTAAAGGAGATTAAAACAACCAACTAGCCCCAAAAGGGAAATATTTTACAATTCAAACACAGCAGAACCTGCACTGCTACACTGCATTTTTCCTTTCACCTGCACCAAAGTCCATCCCAAAGTGTCCCAGGCACAGCTGGGTAGGAGCTGGCTCACATTTAGGGATCGTGTTACCGAGTGCCATTGGAGGATACACTCAGGGAAATGGTTTTAACCTCACTCTGCCACTTCAGCCACAGCTCTTCCTGGTACCTGGCAAATCACCACCTCCCTCTGCTTCCCTCCAGGAACCTGGACAGCAGCAATTCCCTCCCGTGGGAGGAAGACCCCCTGGAATAACTGCCCTGGCTGCTGTCACCTGCTCAGGTGCTGCAGGGACTTCAGTGAGAGACTGAAAGTGTGATCATTCCTAAAACCAAACTGGAGTACAAAGTTTGCAAATTCTCTTACAAAACTTCTTCTTCCTACGTCTGCCATGAGACCAGGAAGACTTCTCAGACAACCTCCTGACTTTTCTGGTTCTTCCTTTAAGCCCCAGGTTTTCCACAACTGAAGAACAGGGATGATGTCTTACAAGTCTTAATTTCAACACACCGAGACTCTTGAATCAAATCCAATTTAAAAAAATGCAAAGCATTAGTATAAAACAAGACTTAACTGCAGTCATTTAGGATTTACAACACATTTAAAACCACTTACATGGAATTAATAGGTTATTTTTAAACTTGTGAAAGTTTAAATTATAAATGCTGCTATAGCTAGTGGCAAAGTTAAGAACCCAATAAAAGCATAGATTTTCTAGATTTTTCTTAAAAGGCAGCTGAGTGGTACAGTGAATTACAGGAGAGGTTACAACACTCAGCCTTTTATTATGTTCTGTCTTATCCAAACTCTGGCACAGAGCAAGGTTTCCTAAGCTCACCTCTCCCACGCTAAAGGATTTTGAAAACGATTTTCTGAAATATTTAATTTATCAGTCTGAAATGAAAGCTTCAGAACTTTAGCACTGCTAAGACTAGAAGCTTCAAAACCACTTTAAAAGAAAGCTACAATGTCAAAAAATGCATTTACAATCCATCTGGGGACAAAGATGTAACATTGCTTAAAAATACTTCACATGAAACACAAGATGCCCCTTGCCCCTATCATTCTTTGACAGAGGAGTGGGTATCATTTGAGGAGAAACTGGGCTGACAGAGCTTCTGAGAATAAGTAAAAACCAGGCATTTACTGGGCACCCACCCCTAACACACAGGGCAAACTTGCTCTTCTGAAGACAGCCAAAACATGAGTTGAACCAGACAGCTGGAGCTTTACAGAATCCCAGAATGGTTTGGGTTGGAAAAGACCTTAAAGATCATCTAAAGATCACCATTCCAACCCCCTGCCATGGACAGGACACCTTCCACTGGAAGTTTATGGAGGAAAATGTTATTACCTTGCCACAGTCCAGATAGTGCTGCAGTGGGACACCTCAGCACTGAGCAGTATTCCCAAGCTGCCACCCCTAAAGTCAGGATAACAGTTATGTGGATAAATTAGCTATTGAATTTAACAGGGTTTTAAGACTTCCAGGATCTCCAGATCCTTTCAAAGTGGAATATTAACTTCTTCTTTGAGTGTACAGTCAGGAAGTGGTCTGAGCCTGAAAAACTCTGCTCACTACTGACCAGTCAGGGTTGGTCTCTGCCTTCCCTCCAGCTGTGCACTCCCACTTCTTCGCTTGGACCAGTGCCTGGGACATCCTACAGGACTAGATTTGGAGCTCTAAACCAACAGAGCATCACCCTAAACCAGCTAAATACACATTTACAAGTATATACTGGTCAGAGGGGTATCTTGGCTCCCAAAATCACAGCCACACAGGGGCTAGCACAAGGCAGGAAGAGGGAGTTGAAGAAAAAGGAAAAACAAACACCAGCCTGAGCTGCACCAGCCCTTAGAGCAACTGGGCAGCTTGGGAAGGCCAAACCAAAATTCAGCAAGTTTCAAATCTATGCAGTAAAGTTAATAATGTCCCCAGAAATTAGCTTTGCATTGTCAGAATAGGGAAATTACGGTTTAGATGGTTCACCGAATAAACCACCAGAAAGAGACAAGTGCTGATTATTTAGGGGAAATACACATCTCTTCTTAAATTTCAGTGGTGTCAGTCTTTTCCCCTCACAGGGAGAGGAAAGGAAAGGTGCCACGACAGCACAGGGAAGACAGATGAATGTGCTCTGGAAGAGTTTTCAAATGGTGATGGTGAAATTCAGCAGAGGAATTGGCTGAAGCCTTGCAGATCTTTTTCCAAATACAATCAAATCACAGGCTAACCCCTCTTCCCAAAACACTCAAAACCCAACCAAAACCTGAAACCAGAAGGGTGTGGGGCCACAATGCATTAAATGAAATGATTCTGTGAGATCAGGCACTAAGCTTCATGTTCACCATCCTGACACTTGCTGCTAATTGAAATATGCAGTCCCTGACTGAAGATAAATATTTTCAAGTGATTTACTGGAGAGAAGTAGTTCAGGAGTCCATTAACTGCAGGAACAAATTATATTTATAGATCAGAAAATTTTCAAGACAACCTCTAAGAAACAAACCTCAAAAATATTAAAACCAGTCACAAAAAACCCCAACCCCTCCACTCTGAATTTGACTGAGCATGCTGCAAGACCTTCAAATTATTAAGCAGATAACAATTTGCTGGCTTTAGACATTCACAGCCATATATTATTCTCTACACTTTTATGTACTTTACATTGTTTCACCTTTCTAAAAAAATGGCAAATACATTGAGTTCAAGAAAAGTTTTGTTGATTCTTCAGGGCTATCAAAAAATGAAGCTGTCACTACAAAATAAGCTTTCTTTCCCTTGAGTGATATCTTACTCTTTAAATGCACTTATTAGAAATCATCTGGTTTAGTTTTCTGTCAAACAACTTGTCACTGCTCTTCTCACAACAAAATTCTCCACTTATTCCCTGACAAAAAAAAAAAACCATAATGAGGGAAAGTCTAAACAAATGCATTGTGATCTAAGAGTATCCAACATTGCCTTGGCATTACCAGGGCTACACCTGATGCTCAAAGGATGGACTCTTGTAGTTCTTGAGCATTTTACTCTCAGTTTGAGGTAAATCAGTCACAGGCAGAGCTCAGTGTTTGAACATCACTGTGCTCTGATCAGCATCCTTGTAATGGCAAACATGACTTGGCATCCAGCAATGCTCTCCAATATTTTCCTATTCTGTTTTGTTCCAGAAGGTCAACATTTTGCTTTGCTCAACTTCCTGTAATCCTACTGTATTCCCTCTGCAGGGTTTTAAGAGGCACAGTTCTGAAAATCCTCCTATAAACCATATCAATCCTGCTATAAATTCTAGCAGATCCTAAAGCAGGAACATTCAGGAAGTTGAAGGCCAGATGGACTCCATCAGCCTCACCTCTTGTACTCATATTCTATCAAAATCTCAGAGATACCCCTGAAATGAAGGGTGTCTTGGCTCTGGCTAAATCAGACCTTTCAGAGGGGTGTCCAGCTTTAATTAAAACATCAAGAGACAAGAATTCATCATTTTCTTTAGCAAGGAAGTGTCACAAACTCCCCTAAACGTTCTATTTTGCAGCTGTGAGTGTTCCTGTGAGTTAATCAAGCACAGCTAAGCTCTTGCTCACTCCTCAGGCCAGCTTCTACTCACTTTCATTTACCTGTGGATGCACTGTCATCCTAAAAGCGTGCAACTGAGACACAAAAAGTGCTAAACATTTAGGAAGGCAGGGGGGCAGCTAAACCAGCCTTTCAACAGTGCACTAGGAAGAATACAACACTAAATATGCTGTTAGTGCAGGGAGCCAACGTGAGAATTCCTGCATGCTGCGAGCACTCTCACACCTGGAAAAGCAACACAGCTGGACTTGTCTTTGTCAAAGTAAGCTCACAGATCAAAAGGTCTGCTAAACCTTTCACAGTGCCTCTCCACCTATCACTTAGCATTTATGTGCCAGCCCTGCTTCAGTCAGTTTTAAAACCATTGTGCAAGAATTAGCAAGCAGTTACAAGGCATTAGTGGACTAAGTACTTTCTTTTTTAAATCCAAGCCCAGGAACTGAGACAGAATCATAAAATGAGCTACCAAAGGTCACAAAAGTCAATGTCAAAACCAAGATTAAGAGCCCTGAATTCCCGGATCCTAGCCCTGTGCTCAAACCCTTTCCCACCATTTAAGACATGTGTTAACAAATGTAGAACTTCGGGCACGTGCTTTACTTGCACCTGCACGGGTCACAAGGGGACAGGTATTTCCAAAAAAGCTTGACTTTACCCAAAAAAAGATTATTACAAGTATTTCCACAAACGCCAATCCCTCCATCCTCTCCTCCCCAGCCCCAAACCACTCCCAACTCCTGCCCTCCCTGCTCCCTCCAGCACTTACCAAAAAGCAAAGTTGTGGCCAGTTGTGGATAAAATACCTATATGTGTAAATGGAGTAGGGTTCAGACAGATCTTTGGTGATCAGTCTCATGATATCGGGCATCTGCAGCTCTGACTCATACTGGACGTATCGTATCGTTAGGTCCTCCTCGGGCTGACAGTCCGTTCCCGAGCCTTTCAAACTGCACGCTACCGCTAAGGACCCGGAGAGTAGCTGCAGGGACTCCTCCTCCCCTCCTTCATCCCCCTCCTCCTGCTCTTCCTCCTCCAAGCCAGTCTCTCCTGCCAGCCCATTGCGGGCTGCAGTCTTAGCAGCAGCAGTCGTGGTTGTGGCAGCAGGCTGGCTCCTGTCCCCTTTAGCCGGGGGAGAAGGAGGAGGAGAGGGTGCAGTCCTTCCCTGGGGAGGGAGGTGGTTGGCGTGGGGGGACGAGCAGGGCGCTGCGGTGGGGGGCGACGACTGCTGCTGTCCGGAGCCCATTGTTTTGCTGGCTCGCTTGTTCTCCAGCCCCTCGGGGGCCGCCCCTGCCTCCGAGCCGAGGATCTTGCCCTTGAGGGAGGCCCGCAGGTGCCGCAGCTCGGGGCTGATGAGGCCGTTGAGCTGGTGGTTGTGGTGCGGGGGGTGGTGGTGGTGGCGGTGGTGGTGGCGGTGCTGCGGGCCCCCCTTGCCGCCGTCGCTGCCTCCTCCTCCTCCTCCTCGCTGCTGCTGCTGCTCCC
>VYZP01050401.1:109514-125283 GCA_013400635.1 Hypocryptadius cinnamomeus
TCCCGGAGCGCTCGGGGCCCGGGGTCCCCCCGCCGCCGCCACTCACCGCCGCGTCTGGGCAGCTCCCGCTCCGCCGCCGCCAAGCGCGGCCGCCGCGGCCGTAAAACCCGCGGCCAGTTCCTGTCGGCCCTTACGACACTTCCTCCCTTGGCGGCGGTGCCTGGCGACGGCGGGGCGGGGGCGGCGCCCTCAGACGGGACGCGGGGCGGGGAGCGCGGGGCAGGGAATGGGGTCGGTCACGGAGTCACGGAACCGGCTGGGTTGGAAAAGCCCTCTGAGGTCCTTGAGCCCGGCCGATGACCCAACACATCCAGTCTTTCACAGACTCGGAGTGTCCTGAGCTGGCAGGACCCGCAGGGATCATGGAGTCCCGCGTCCGCCCCTGCACAGGGCACGGCGACAATGCCACCCTGTGCCTGAGAGCGTTCTGAATTCTGTCAAGTTTGGGGTGTGCCCATTCCCTGTTCAGCCTGCCCAGCACCCTCTGGGGAAAGAACCTTTTCCTGATATCCAACCTGAACCTGTCGTGCCTCAGCTCCCTGCTGCTCCCTCGGCTCCTGTCACCAGATCCGCCCCTGACCCTGCCCTGCCTCTCCTCAGGGAGCTGTGGCTGCTCTGAGCTCTGACCTCTGCTCCGGGCTGCACAGACCAAGTGTCCTCATGAGGCCCCTCCAGACCCTTCCCCANCTCCTCTTCGGCCTCCTCGTCCTGGGCGCCGGTGCAGGCGGCGGCGGCGGCGGCATAGGAGGCGGCAGAGGAGGAGGAGGAGGAAGCAGCCCCCCCTCCTCCTCCTCCTCCTCCGGGGAAGGGGGAGAGCGTGTCCCCCTGCGGGGACAGGACGTTGCTAGGCCCCGGCGGTACCTCGGCCATATCCTACGGGAGAGACCGACACAAACTCACCGGGGAGGAGGAGGAGGGCGCCAAACCCAACGGGGGCGCCGGGAAGGTGGGGGGGAGGCGCGGCGGCCTCACGGGCCGCGCTTGGCGGGGAGCGGAGCGGAGNGAGCTCTGACCTCTGCTCCGGGCTGCACAGACCAAGTGTCCTCATGAGGCCCCTCCAGACCCTTCCCCATCCCTGTGGCCTCCTCTGGATCCTCTGGAATAGCTTCGTGTCTTTTGCCTTCATCACCTCCGGGGATGGTGACTCCACCGCCCCCCTGGGCAGTCCATTCCAGTGTCTGATCACCCTTCCAGTGAGGAAATTCTTCCTGACATCCAACCTGGTGATCCCCTGGCACATCCTAGAGTATGTCCCCTTGTCCTGTCCCTGTTCCCTAGGAGCACAGCCCAATCCCCCTGGCTGTCCCCTCCTGTCAGAGCAGAGCCACAAGGTCCCCCCTGAGCCTCCTTTGCTCCAGGCTGAGCCCCCTCAGCTGCTCCTCATCAAACTTGTCCTCCAGACCCTTCCCCAGCTCCATTCCCTCCCCTGGACTTGTTCCAGTCCCTAAATGTCATCCTGGATGGAGGGACCCAGAACTGGACCCAGGGCTGGCAGTGTGGCCTCAGCAGTGCCAGCACAAGGGACAGTCACTGTCTGCTCTGGGTTCTGTTTGATCACCCAAACCTGAGCAGGCACAGGCGCTGCCCACCAGGACATTCCCGGCTGTGTTTAGTCTGGGGACAGGCGCCAGAGGTGTTTTGGTGACACCCTGTTGCAGATCAGAGTGCAGGAGTTGTTGCTTTTCCTTCCAAAAGCTGCATGAGGGACGACATTCCCGACTGGAGAAGCCTTGGGCTGCGTTGTGTGACTGGTAACAGTGGGAATTCAGCAAGGCTGAAAGACTCTCAAGCCATCTCTGCTGCTCTTCTGCCTCAAATAAATTCTTTTAAGAGTGCTACTGGATACCACAGCAACAAACAAGTCCTTTAGATGTGAATATTATATTGATATGCACACAAGGCCCCTCAAAATGCAGAGAAATTGTGGGTTTTTTTCCTTTTCTCATATGAAGCTTTTCAGGACCCTCATAAGACTTGCTCATTTTCATTTGCTACGGTTATTTTTTGAGGAAGTGACAGGTCTGGGCTTAAAAGTAAAATCCAGGAACTGCTCTACCTGTCCTAACAGGACTCTTTAATTAGGAAGAATAAATAGTGTGGGGTTACAGCCTCCTGTTTATTAACTGCTTAATGCTAAAATAAAGTGGGAAAATAGTAAAAGACCTGTTGGAAATTGAGGGAATTAAAGGCTTTTATCAAAGTAACTACATATGGAAATACTGAAATTTTGAGGAAGAAATGAGTATCTGAATTCTTTTACATTTATTTATTCTTTTCCAAGTCTTCTTTGCCCCATCCCTGGAAGTGTCCAAGGCCAGGTTGGATGGGGTTTGGAGCAGCCTGCTCTAGTGGAAGGTATCCCTGTCAATGGCAGGGGGCTTGGAACAAAATTATTTTTAAGGGCCCTTCCAACCCAAAGCATTCAGTGATTATTCTATGATTCAGAAAGGTTAATTCATATTATCTCTATCCATGCTGGCTTTGTGCTCTGCAGATCTGTTTTTAACCACTTCTCTCTGCTCCACAGAGGTGCTCACATACAAAACTGTGCTCAAAGGTTTCATTTTTTTTTTGTGTATGTGTTGTCAGACACCAAAGGACCCTTGTGGGCCCGATGGAATTGCTCTGGCACAAGTTCTCTGGCCTGGGGTAGTTTAAACAGAAAGAACAAACAAATCTCAGTGCAGGACTGGCCCAAATTCTGCTCTCACTTGCCATGTAGTTGCTGTGGGATTGTGAGAGTCAGAGCCATGTGTTAGGGTGATGTCTGTGTGAAGAAGACAATCCAGGCCAGGAAACATTGTTAGAGAGGGTGAAGATGATCTAAATGATCATGAAAGCCTGGTCTAGTGGAAGGTGTTCCTGTCCCTGGCAGGGGGGTTGGAATGAGAAGATCTTTGGGTCCCCTTCCAACCCAAACCATTCCACACTTCTGTGATTTTATTGCTACTGCTGAGATATGCTCAGTCTAAGTTCCTGCTATGCTGAAGGTTGTCTTAATTCTCCTCTCTGTTATGAAAACAGCTGCTTTGAAAATGCATGTTCTCAGCCAGAATCCAGACCTTTTTATTTCCCCCCCCTAATTTTATTTTTCCCCCTAACATTTTGCTCCTTAGTTTTCCTCTCACTGCTTTCTGAACATCCCTCAGCCCAGAGCACACTGCCCATCACAAACCACATGTTCTGAGGCAGGGATGGGGCTCAGACACAGACCTTGTTGTTTGTCATTCTTTCTTCAGTAACTCTGTGACCTTGGAGGTGTCCATGGTTAGTTTGTTAAGAAAACAGCAACTTAGCAAATTTTGGAAACTTAGTTCCAGTATCTGTGAAAAGAAAGGGAGCTGCTGGTGGCCTTCCTCTTCTCTTCTGTGTTGAAGGCAAGTACCTGCACTTTGATTTAGTTTCACAGTTGCTCTCAAGGAATTATTATAGTAGAAAATGGACATCTAAACTTGCCTTTGTCCCCTGTGGTAATGAAGTGACATCCCAGCTGCACCAGAAATAAGGATACTGGGGACAAAATATTGAGCTGTGCTTAGTCTGGGCAATAAAATATAGGAGCAGATCAGTGCTTAATAAAGAAGTTGTTGGGTTTTTTCTGAAAGAAGGGGAAGTACTTTGACATGACATCTCAAACGTGACATGTGTGACACAGAAATAGAACTGAAAAGTTCTCTGTTCTTCACTTATTAACAAACTTTCTTTTAAAAAGTTACTTCTAATGGTGACTGCATTACTTGAGCTCTGAGCACACCAACAAAGCAGTAATTAAGTCTATTTTTCCTTTCCACCTGTCCAAATTAAAAAAAAAAAAATATATATATATATATTTTGGAATCTGCTTTTTCACATGGGCAGATAAAAGTTTTTTGTGGGACTTGTCAGTGCTATGGCCCTGAGGGTGTTCCCCTTCCTGGGGGGTTTGCCCATTTGGGGTCCAGGTCAGCATTGAGATTGATGCCTTGAGAAGGCTGACCTAGAACAGAGGCTGGACAGAGTTAAAGAATAAAGTAGGGATTTATTAAAAGGATTTCCTCAATGGATCCACCTTGGGCAGCACAAGAGCCCAGCCAGGGCTGCACCCAAGAGGAACCAAAATGGTCCCAAAATGCACGAGCGCTCCCGGGGTCTCTCCCTGTGATCAGCTCTGCTCCATGTGCAGATTGCAGTTCATTGGCCAATTCCAGCTTTAGCCCATGCACTCCCATCCTGCTTGTTTTTCTCTCTCTAGCCCACGCTGTTTGTGCTCTTGGCCTGAGATTTGGATCATTTGTCCTTGGTGCCCAGCTAGAGCAGGAATTGTTTTGTCTCCCTGCTCTGTGCAGAGAGTTCACCATCCCCTCATATGAAGCTCAGAACTGCACACAAANTCTCTGTTTTTCACTTATTAACAAACTTTCTTTTAAAAAGTTACTTCTAATGGTGACTGCATTACTTGAGCTCTGAGCACACCAACAAAGCAGTAATTAAGTCTATTTTTCCTTTCCCCCTGTCCAAATTAAAAAAAAAAAAAAAATATATATATATATTTTGGAATCTGCTTTTTCACATGGGCAGATAAAAGTTTTTTGTGGGACTTGTCAGTGCTATGGCCCTGAGGGTGTTCCCCTTCCTGGGGGGTTTGCCCATTTGGGGTCCAGGTCAGCATTGAGATTGATGCCTTGAGAAGGCTGACCTAGAACAGAGGCTGGACAGAGTTAAAGAATAAAGTAGGGATTTATTAAAAGGATTTCCTCAATGGATCCACATTGGGCAGCACAAGAGCCCAGCCAGGGCTGCACCCAAGANACTGCCACACTCAGTCCCCAGCTTCCCTTCCCTTCTGGAGCAGTGTCCAGCGCTGCCATTTCCTGAGAGCGAGCCCACACCCCCCCATGGTGAGCAGGAATCCTGCACTGTTTCCTTTTTTTTTTTTTTTTTTTGTGATGCTTTCAAAATTCAGAGACAGGCACTGTGTGGGCAAAGATGCTGTCATTCCACTGAAGCAGCCTGGCTCTGATCCTCTGCAGCTCCAATAAATACAAGAGAATAGCAAAGATGTACCTGCAGGTCTGAAATTTCTGCACTGAACTCTGCATTTAGAAAGGAAATGCAACGTGTGCTGGCAGAGGTGGGAATACCAGGTCTGTCCAAGTTCCTGAAGCAGCAAATAGAGAATTTAAAACATAAAAAAATAGATTTTTTTTATAATTTAAAATTATAACATTTAATTTATTCTAAATGCTAAGAATTTAGAATATAAAAAACAACACAGGGTTATAGGCACAGGGAATGAGGAAATCAGGAAAACCAAAATGTGTGTGTATGCTTCAAATAGTGTTGTTCAGTTCCCACTGAGGAAAGTGGCTGTTTGAGGGCAGGGCTGGTGCTCGGGGAGGGAATCTGCCATGTAAAAGAGGTTAATGGGGAAAGGCTGCGGTTTCAGAAGTGTTGTAACGAGAGAAATCACAAGAGGGGAGTGTTGTACAGCACTCCAGCATCTGCAATTCCCACAGCACTGACCCCGTGCCATAATCCAAGTTTATTTCACCAGAGGAAGATGCAAAAGTCACTGTCTGCATCTCTTTTGACAGCAGTAACATTTTTCTCCGTGTGAGACAAGGATTTGTCATGTCAAGATCAATAAGCAGGAGAATTGCCATCTCCACCTCTGTAGCTGTGTTGAAACCAAGTGTGAAACGACAGTGAGAGAGGTTTGACAGGTTCAAAAAAAGGAATACAAACCAGAGATGTGTGAAGGATGAGTCAATCATAACAATATTTATTTCATTTCTTGGTCTTACCTCTTTTTTCATCCTATAAGTGAAATCATGAGAGTCTTTGATCACTGACTGGGAGCTGGCTGCTTTTTCCCTGTCTAGTCAGTGGCAGAAAGAAATCATGACTCAGCAGGAGGAAAAGGTGTGTCCATAACCTCATTCTCCTCCTGATAAGGTGCTCTTAAGCTTTTCAGGAAGATTTCCTACTGTCTGTTACCCTGCCAAGACTCCTTTTACTTCTCCCTGTCTCCTGAGAACACAGTACCCTTCAGTAGTACTGGAAAAAACAATGCAAAGAGCAGAGAAAATCTCTTTTTGTTGAACCCAGGTTTGATGTGTGCTTAGAAACCCAGTGAAAATGCACTTAAGAGCAGAGATGCTGCTTCAGAGATGATTTCATGGAAGAGGATTGACTCCACTGTGCCTGGCATTTGGCCTGGGAAGCTGATGGAGAATGATTAATTTCAAATGATGCACTGCACTGTGGATGGCTGGAGACAGCTCTCCTCTTCCCAAACCTTAACTGAGAATGGGAAAGAAGGAAGAGTTTGGGGGAAGGTGCAAGTGTGACTTCCAGGAAAGCTCAATGTATGGCTGCAAAGCTGATGCTGGCAGCTGATCCCAGCTGGACCCAGCTGCACTGGGAGCAGCCCTGGCACAGCAGGGATGGTGCTGTGAGAATTGGGCATGTCTGCCTTTCTCATCCATCATTGTTCCCTGCTCCCAGAATTGCACAAGGAGGGATTTGCACTTGGGCAAGCCAATATGTTGATCTCCTTGCACGAACTGCTCGCCCACACACTCTGACCCATCCCACTTCACGGTGTGAAAGGAGCACAGTGGCAGGAAATTTCTTGTAGTAACAGCCATCAGCAGTGTCAGGCTCAGTCTGATCACTTTGGCTGGGTTTGCTTTATAGCTGTCAAGGAGAACAGTTACAGCATATTAAAAAATCATGTGATGCTGTAAGTGAGCTTGCTGAAAGCTGTACAATAGAGACAGACCCAAACTGTGGTGTTTTGGGGAAAAAAAAGCAAACCAAACCCAAAATCCCATAATAATCTGCCTAAAGCTGATTAAAATACCATGTAGCAATTTAGGTCATTAAACTATGATCATCTTTTTAGAATGTCCTCTCCTAGTTCCAGATTTGCTGATAGATTCTCTAAGGAATGAAATATTTGATGAGTAAGTACCTTAAAAAACTGGAGGTGAGGATGGAAATTTAGTAAAAAAGGGGAGGGTTGAAAGGAGTTAGGGAATTATGGACACATCAGTTTACCTTCAATTTCCTGAGAAATCCTCGAACGAATAATCAAACAATTTGTAAGCATGTAAGAGAAGACAAGGAGATTAGAGACAGTCAACATGGATTTGTCAAGAACAAATCATCTCAAATCAAGCTAATTTCTTTCCATGGCAGAGTACCAGGCTTTGGGACAGAGGGGAAAACATTCAAGTTGTTACTCTTGACATTAGTTAGACTTTTGTTGGGAAACACATAAGCAAGACAAGGAAATATTGTAAATGTGGAGTTACAAAGGGCTGAGTGCAAAGTGTTTCAGAGCTTCACCAGGAAGGTGTAAGAGATGTGTACTGACCAGGAGAATTCTGAAAAATGTGACCTGTATGAACAGTGAAGTCCTGTAATAAACTCCTAGAGAGGTTATCACAGAAACCTCTCAAAAATCACTCAGCTCATCCCTGCCCTGTTACACAGGAACAGAGTAGAGGAGGTTCTTGAGGTATTTTTGTACTCTGCTTCTAGTAAAACTCCAGCCATGTAATAATCTTTGATTGTCTGAAGTGGATTTTGCACCACAGAAACACATGTGCAACAGGAAGCTCAGGCCATGTCATTCACATTAATGTCACTGAAAACAGAATTAGCAAAGCATTTTGTGACTGCCAATCTAATTTAGTAAAAGTTACATTACTGAGTATTGATCAGTGTTCCAATGTAAAGTGGTGTAAAAAAGTGTTGCTTTCTTCTCTTATATGACAAATTCCCCTTTCAACAGGATTCCCTCAGGGAGCAGAGGGAGAATAACTGGCATGGAAAGTGAAACTCCTGCTTGCTCCACACCACAATGCACCAGTGCTGGGCCTGTCACTATCCCTTCACCATGGCACAGATATTTGAGATAACTAGAAACAGAAACTCCGAAGTGCTGCAGGGAATTAGACAACTTAAAACACCATCCTTGCTAAAATTTATTACTGTGCATGTATAAACCCATTTTTATGCACTTAAGGCCAGTACATCCAGTCCTGGTATTTTACTTGGGACTGTTCATGACCTTAAGCTTAGATGTGGGTTTAAGTGTATTGCTGGCTGGGATATCATTGTTTTGCCTGGATTTTTTATTCTCCTATTCACACTGAATCAATTCCTGATGCCACTGAACAATAACTCAGCTCTGGTTTCCCCAGGCGAGGAATCCAGCTCATAGTGACCATTCTACACTGAGGCTCAGCTGGCTCATGCAGGGCCAGGGATAGGCAGAGGTATTTTGCTTTTGGAGAGGAAACCCAAGTTTCCACACTCCCTTCTGAGGCAGAAAAGAGCTGCCTGCAGTGCTCAGAATAGTTCAAGGGAATTTTTTTAATGCTTTCAGAAATATCCTCCAAGTGAGCCTTGGCAATGTCTTCTGCACCACCTGCTAGTGATACTCTGGAAATCAGGAGTGGCTGAAGGAGGATGGTTGGAATAAAAGTTCCTTGGGAATGTCACCTTTGCACTTGTTTTGATGCTCAGCAAAGCCAAAGAAAAATAACGAGGCACTTTTTGCTCTGAGTGCTTTTACTCTGTTCTTTCTCTCAAAAGTCTGACTGGGAAGGTTTTAGCCACAAAGCTTCAGGACAGAGGATGTTTTGTTGATCCTTGGTTCCTGGATGATCTCTGGATGTTGGTTTTGCTCTGTGCATGCACAGAGTGACCACCTAGCACAGGCAGTGCAATGCTTCTGCCCAAAATATCCGAGGTCTGAACACGAGCCTGGTGAGGGCAAAGGGCACCTGGGGAGTTGGGAAGCTGAACTTTGTGTTTTGTTGGCTCAGGGGGCAGGAGGTGGAGCTGAGGGCATGCTTGGATGGACAGCAGCTGTTGGATATTGGTCACACTGGGCACAGGTTTGTCAGATCCTTCATCAAGAACAAGGTTTACAGATATCCCATGCAAACCTCAAAACCAAAAGGAGCAATAAGTGTGAGTGGAAAAGAAGAAATGGTCAGAAGCCAGCCTAATTCAAGAGATAGAGAACTCAAACCTCTCCTACAATTACAGATGGAGTGCAGATTTGGATCCAGTTTGGTCTGGGCATCATTTCCACACTTTCAGGAGGTGGTACTCAGTGTAAGTACTGAAAATCAGGGATGGCACAAGGTGAGCTTTTCTCGTGCCTGTGAACCACAGAGTGGCCTGGGTTGGAAGAGACCTTAAAGCCCATCCAGTTCCAACCCCTTGCCATGAGCAGGGACACTTTCCACTATCCCAGGTTGCTCCAAGCCCCATCCAGCCTGGCCTGGAACACTCCCAGGGATGGAGCAGCCACAGCTTCTCTGGACACCCTGTACCAGGGCCTCCTCACCCTCACAGCCAAGAATTTTTTCCTAATGTCCAATCTAATCCTACTCTCTGCCAGTGTGAGCCCTGCTTACACTACATGAGAACAGTCAGTCTGGTTAGGCCATGGATTGACCATAATTTGGCCCAAAGATGTGTGATTTTGCAGTGAGATGAAGAATTGCAGTTTCCTGATGCACGAGGGGTGTCCAAGTGGCTGCATCAGGACCGGCTGAGCACTTTAGCACTATGGATGAGTGTTGGATGCTGCAGACACTGGCCCCAGCACACAGAACTCCCAAATCCTGTGTCTGCAGGCTGACAGCCCAGCTGAGCTCACTCCAGCCCCTGCACTGAAGGATCCTTGATTATTGCCTAATTTGAGCCCGGGGACTCAGCCATAACGAGTGGGTGATTGAATGAATCATGCCTCACTTTCTCTTCCCCAACACAGCAATTCACCCACATTTGTTCATTACTCAGACTTGTTTGCCAAATAATTTATGCACATAATTTCGGGGTCGGTAATTCATTCACATGCAGCCTGGGTGAGTGTTTAGCAATTGAAATGAGAAAGTCAAGATGTTTTGTTTGGGCTCACAAGTTTTTGTTTCTTGATTAAACTCTCAAAACCGCGTTGTAGGGGTGACTGCTCGTGTCAGTGAATTCAGAATGTAATTTTTGCATTTACCCTCTAATACACACATACATTCATGATGTCTTCACTTGCTAGTAAACACGTTGATTGCAAAGTCTGTGAAAGGAGAACACCAAAGGAGCCTAAATTAAGCTAATAATTTAAAACAATGAAACATATGGAAAACTAACCTGTGGTGTGATCTTTTAATTCTGTGCAAAAGAAAAAAGGCTACACTGAAATCTGGCCAAAAAGTAAAGTGATAAAATGAGTACTGGATGCTTTCCAGCATCCTCTGAAATGTTCAGGGTAGAAAATGTCAAACTGCTTGAATTTGAATCTTTTAAAGAGAAAAAAATAAGCATCAGAAGCATAACCAAGAAATCTTCTGGATGTGGTGATACTTAGCAGAGGAATGGAAAGTGGCAAATGTGGCACCAGATTTTAACGCTGTTGTGTCATGATGGAAATCCATAACTCATAAATCCTTCTTGGATACCCCAGTTCTGGTTCCTTTATGGATGTGGAGGGGATATATGTACATATATACATACAGGGGGGTGGCAAAAGGCTGTAGATAAGGTGGAATTGGGAATGACAACTGTTTATGTGTGTTCAAGAGAACCAGAGGCAAGCAGCAACTGAGGGTTTCCAACTGTCTGCAAGTACTTGGCTCAAGAAGTTCCCAAGAGGAAAATTATTGGAGTCTGAGAGAGTATCAGAGGAAACATCACTTTATGCTCATCCTGCTCCTGTACTTTTCCTAGATTTTCACTTTGGCCAGCACTGGAGATAAGACAAAAAGTGAGTGTGGGTTGGGTGAGTCTGGATCAGTGTGGTTGTGGAGCTGGGAGAGGCAGGAGGTGCCCTGGAAACCACAGCCTGGCAGCTCTTCTTTCTGTAGAGGCAAACTGGCAGGGATCCCTTGGGATGCTTGGATATACTGGAGACCTGGAAGATCAGTCACCGCAGAAAGATTTTTAGCAGTTTAAAAGAAATTGCTTTATTATGGTGTAAGATGAAAGCCCTGCCAGGGATTTCTAATTGTTTAAAGAAAGGAGACAAAATACAGAAACAATGATCATTTTTCACTGCAGAGGGGTTATCAAGCAGGATCCCCTGAAGGTCTAGATAAGCTCTTCAGGAATTGACCAGAAAAGAAGGGAATTTCTGAGATGCCACAGCTTGCTGGGATCACACAATTATATGGGATGGTTTAACCTAAAGATTTGAGTCAAGGGAAGAGAAGGGATCCCCACTCCTGGTGACTGTAGGGTAAACTCCAGGGAAATTCTGTCTTGGTGAGTTGCAAATGATAAACATGGGAAAGAGTAATTAACCATATATATGTAATCATAGACTCTGGTGGGTATTACCTGCTCAGGAAAGAAATCTGGGTGGGAGTATTGATAACTCCATGGAGACAAGAATTTAATTCCCTGCAAAATACAAGAAGATAAATAAACCACTAGGCAGAGAAGGGAAAAATCTGTGTCCTAATAATTTATTTATTTATTTTAAAATACCATCAGAATTACTAATAGACTTTAAGTAGCCAGGTAGCTTTCAAAATGTTCTCTGCTCTCATATTCTCATAGCATGAACATTCACAAGTTCCAACCTCCCATGTATTTGTGCAAGAAAATGTGATGTCAAGAGCAATGGAGAGATAGGGCTGGTCACTGGTCCTGTTTTGGAGCAGTCAGCAGTGACCAGGAGGTTCCTTGGCCTTCAGATGAGCAATATGTCAGCTGTGAGCACTTTTGGGACCAAGTGTTTGTCTTGGCTGTCCTGTTTTTCTGGATGCCATGGCTGTGTCCAAGCTGGTGCAGATGGCAGAGTTAGGTCTTCATTCACAAATGGAAGGTGACAGGAGCTGCTGCCAGCCCTGACCATCTTCCCCATCACCTTGCTGGGAGGGAGATCAGCTTCACACCAAGCCCAAGACTTGGCAGCTCGGCTTGATTCCTTCAGTGGCTCCCAAACAGCTCCATCCAAATTCCCAGGGATGTGGGAGCGCTCAGCTCCAAACCAGAACTCGGCTGTGTAGGATTCAAACCAACCCCAGCAAAGGGAGGAATGATGCATCTGACTCCATTGATATCAGAAGGCTAATTAATTACTTTATTATACTGTATTATTCTATACTATTTTACACTACATCTAAACTGGATCTGCACAAGCACCCAACTCCACTGAACAGAATCTGTGACTGTCTGCTGACCGACAGTCTGGACACACACTTGGCCCTGACAGGCCAAGAGAACAAAACCCCATCACTTTGGGTAAACAATCTCCATATTGCATTCTGCTTTTGCAGAAACACAGGCGCAGCAAATGAGATAAGAATTGTTTCTTCTTTCTCTGAGGTTCCTCGCTGAGATTCCCAGAAAATATCTGTCTTGGTTTGGAAAGACAGGTGCCTGCTAAGGAAGGCAGAAGCCTCCCCTGAAATGGAAAATGTAAAAAAACCCCTGCCTCCAAATTGCTATAAATTTTAAATTAAGGGGCTCTCAGGCAAAAAACATGGGAAGAGGAATAACAGTTCTTTACTAGGGAAGAAAATAAAACCATAAAATAAAAAATGCAGTAAACCAAAATAACACTGACAGAGGCAGAACACAACCTGACACCCTATGGGTCAGGGTGCTGGCAGCAGTCCAATTGGAATTGTGGCTGCAGTCCTCCTGGAGTGTCAGGTGTGGTTCTGCTGGAGCAGAGATCCTGTAGAAGGGTGGAGTCATCCTCTGAAGATCCAGTGAAAGAGGCAGCTGTTCCTCTGGGAAATCCAGTGGAGAAGCCGTGCTGGTGTTCCCAGAATCTCAAGATTGTATCTGGGTAGAGTGGTTGGCTCCTCCCTCTGAGGGGAGCATCTCCCAGTGGGATGCTGTAGCTCTTATCAGCCATGCAGTGACATTCCATAGCCTGTTATCAGCAGATGTCTCCAGGAGGGAGAAGTGGCTGTGAAAGAAATAAGGAAAACTGCCCACTGAACAGAAGACAACTGCCACACAGATGGCAAATAGAATACAATTTGCTTGGCAATCCAGGACAATGTCCTTGGGAAGTTGTTCCTTGCTTTTCTCTGTGAAGAGAATCGTGGCCACACAGCTCCTCACTGGGAGCCCTCCAGATGGAGCTGGGTGCTGTGGGAATTCCCAGCCCTGTGAGGTCAGCAGTCACTGATACTGGTCTGGATGTGAATTTAAAGGCTCAGAGCTTTGCTCCCCAGCCCCTGCACACAAACCCCTCGGTGTTGGGCCTTGCAGCTGGTGCTGGCTGCAGAAGGCTGCCCATCTGTGCCGAGGGAGAAGCCATCAGCACTGACTCACTGCTCCACCACCTCCTACTTTTGGCAGAAACCGGCACAAGCAGACTCAGAGGACCCTGGCAGAGCAGAGCACTTGCAGTGAGGGGTGGGGGTTGATGCTGAAGGGATATGACATCAAACCATGCTCAGAGCAGTCATTCCCAGGTAGGTAAGTGGTGTCCATGGACTCATGGAATCACTGTGTGGGTTCAGGGACTCACTGCATGGACTCACTGCACCCTCAGTGAGCTGATCTGCTGGAGGGCAGGAGGGTTCTGGGAGGGATCTGCACGGGCTGGATCCATGGGCCAAGACCAGCAGTGTGAGGTTCAGCAAGGCCAAGGGCTGGGTCCTGCACCTGGGTCACAACAACTCCATTGGGTGCTCCAGGCTGGGGCAGAGTGGCTGGAAAGCTGCCCAGCAGGAAAGGACCCAGGCTGCTGGTGACAGCAGCTGAACGTGAGTCCAGATGTGCCCAGGTGGGCAAGAGGCCAATGGCACATGGCTTGAATTGGGAATAGTGTGGCCACAGGACCAGGGTAGTGACCATTCCCTGTGCTGGGCACTGCTGAGGCCACACCTGGAGTGCTGTGCCCACTTCTGGGCCCCTCAGGACAAGAAGGACATTGAGGGGCTGGAGCGTGTCCAGAGAAGGGAACAGAGCTGGGGAAGGGTCTGGAGCACCAGGAGCAGCTGAGGGAGCTGGGAAAGGGGCTCAGCCTGGAGAAAAGGAGGCTCAGGGGGATCTTTTGGCTCTGTACAATTCCTGACAGGAGGGGACAGCCAGGGGGATTTGGCTCTTCTCTCAATAACAAGAGACAGGACAAGAGGAAATGGCCTCAAGCTGCATCAAGGGAGCTTCATGTTGGTCATCAGGAGGAATTTCTGCACAGAAGGGTTGTCAAGCATTGGAATGGGCTGTTCAGGAAAGTGATAGAGTCCCCAGCCCTGGAGGTGTTCAAGAAATGACAGGATGTGGCACTCAGGGCTCTGGTCTGGTTGACAAAGTGGTGATCAGTCAAAGGCTGGACTCAATGATCTTGTAGGTCTTTTCCAACTTTAATGATTGTGTGATTCTGTGAAAGCAGGTCTCAGACAACAGGAGTGAATTTTTAGATCAGTTTGGCTGGTCAAACACAATATCTACAGGCAGCAACCCCTAGAGCTGGAATAAACACCCTTGGCTCCCTTTACATGCACTGAAAGACAGTTCTTAATCCTGAGGTCTGTGTTCATTCTACAGTCATTGAGTGAAGTTTGGATGGTCTTGCTCTAGAAATGCATTTTCATAATAAAGAACCTGAGTAACCAGATCATGGAAATATAGAATCATTAAAGCTGAAAAAGACTTAAAGCTGAAAAAGATCTCTAAGGTCATCAAGTCCAACAATTAATGCAGCACTGGCACCTTGGAATCACTGAAGTTAGGACGCCTCTTAAAGGTCTGGGAGAAGAACCTCACCCTGCAGGTGCAGGGACCCATCTCTGGAATTTACAGCTTTAAGGAGCCTGAAAACAAAAACATCCTTGAGGCAAAAAATGCCTACCCAGACATGCAACAAAAGACTGCTGTTGGAACCCTGGATGCTGAGAATTTTAAACTTTCTGCTGAAGGGCACAGGGCCACAAGAAAATGCTATATTTGACCTGAGGCTGTGGAGAAGGCTTCCAAAATTGATTGATAGCACTGGGATTATGGGTGTGTAGTTTGATTAGAAGTGTGTAATATCACAGGGTGGAAAACTTAGAGTTTAAGGTTTTCGAATACAGGAATAAATATAAAGCAAGATCGAGGTTTTAGGGAGGAGGCTAGTCCTTCTTCTTCACTTTCTTCTTCTTTCTTCTCCCTGGGTTTGGGTGGTATTTTGTAACTGGACAGAAAAGTCTGCATTGCGGACTCGGAGTGATCAGTTATTGGGTTAAAAGTGAAAATAATTTAGGTGTAATTTCTTAATTGAATAGTTTAGCCTTAAAACACCGTGTAAAGAAAGATAGTTAAGCCATTTTGTACCTTGTTAATGAAATACTGCAGAACTCACTGCTTGTGGGACTGCAACATAGATAAGAAATAATAAACACCTGAGTCTGAGCACAAAACATCGTCTTGATCTCTTCAATCCCGACCTTGACAGAGGCAGAAAAAACAGCTGAGAACCATCAGACTGCCTGCTCCAAAATCCTAACCTTTCCCTCCAGCCAGGAGTCACGGCTGGTCCTTAAAGAGAGGGGGAGTCCTTAAAGAGAGGGGGTAGGAGGGCAGAGCCAGAACCCTTCTCTTGCAGAGGAGGAGACTTTTTAGCATCATCGCAGCTGATTTTCCCAAAGCTGTGCTGCAGGCACACTCTTGTGGCTGCACAGGGCCAGTGCACGCTGCTCGGGGCCAGCTCTGGGGACTTGGCGGCTGCTCCTGCCCCTCCGAGAGGGCTCCGGCTCCTTCCTTGTGTGAAATACAAAGTTGTGTTTCCTATCAGGTACGTACAGGCGACGTGTGTAACTGT
>VYZP01050402.1:0-17500 GCA_013400635.1 Hypocryptadius cinnamomeus
GCTCATAGGTGAGTGTGGGGTTTGGGGTGTGTGTGGGGTTTGGGGGGTGTGTGTGGTGTCTGCAGGGTGCACTGCAGGGATGTGCTCGCAGGTGAGTGGGGTGTGCAGGGTCCCACTGCAGGGATGTGCTCGCAGGTGAGTGGGGTGTGCAGGGTCCCACTGCAGGGGACAGTGACACAGGAGGGAGGAGCGGGGCNAGGCAGGCACAGCCCGCGGGGCGCGCTGGGCGCAGCGATGCCCGCACGGCCCGGCCCGGCCCGGCGCTCCGCGCAGAGCCCGGCAGCGAGCGGCCGTCAGCGGTACGCGATGTGACAGGGACAGCTGTGACAGATCCGTGCTGACACGCTGCCGTAGCGCTGCGGGTNGACAGTGACACAGGAGGGAGGAGCGGGGCCACTGCCATCTGCAAACAGCCCTGTACCGGTACAGGAGCCATCTTTCTGGGCCATGCCATTAGTGTCACTCAGCTTCCACTTCTGTCACGTTTCTCACTCAAACCCCAGTGTTTTGGCAGGCCAGACTGAGCTTTCCATCCCAGCCCTTCTGTCAAGCAAAGATGACATTGTGAAAGGCTCCGTGCTGTACAGTAGTAATCCCGTTTACAGAGTCTGCGGGCTGAGACTGAAATCTCTCTTCTTGAGAGGCAGATTTCAGCTGAGCAGCTCCCACCCTGCCTGCCTCTCTTCTGCCCTTACAGATAAGCTGGGATTCCACTCTAAAACCTTTCTCTCAAATCTGGTGTTGGGTGAACACTTAGTTAATTTTTAGAACCCATCCCAGCTGTTGTGTTCAGACACACAGGGTACACTTTACAGTAGGCTGAGTTCATAGAGAGATGAATAACCAAGAGCATCAGTGAGCAGGAAACAAATGGTGTCTGTGATTGATACTGTTTTCTTTCACAGGGAAGGAGTTCGATGTCAGAGCCAAGTGTGTTATCAATGCCACGGGACCTTTCACAGACTCAGTCCGCAAAATGGATGATCAGGAGGTGCCCAACATCTGTCAGCCCAGTGCAGGCGTGCATATCGTGATGCCTGGTTATTACAGGTGAGGCACGGGGAGCCTGCTGCCCGTGTGACACCATTTGCAGTCTCTGCTGCTGCTGAATAAATCAGCTGGGAGAGGCGCACTGCTGGCTCTGTGGCAGTTCACAGCGCACAGTTTGAGTCTGATTTTTGTTTGTGTTTTTCAAAGAGGATCCTGGCGCTGTGCCGGTGAGGAGAACAATTTCATCTATTCAGAACAGGCTGAAGCCGTGTAGTTTTCAGTTAGAGCTCCCCAAGGCAAGGCTCTTGCTGAAGCAGAAGGCGTTTAGGCAGCACATCTCCAGGTGTGAAAGCACCTGTTTCAGTGATGCCTTTGAGCTGAGTGTGCTGCTGCTTGGTCACCCCCTCAGGGAAACAAGGAGCACATAAAACCTTCCAGAGAGGTTGCACCTTCGTACAGAATCTCTTGTCCTGTTAAATCATGGAATCACAGAGTGGCCTGGGTTGGAAGGGACTTTAGAGATCATCTTGTTCCACTGCCTGCCTTCACATATGAAACTCCTTGTGCAGTGACTCTGCTGGGATGTGGCTCTGCTCAGACAAAACAGGAGTGCAGAAGCACAGAATAAGTGATAGGATGGGCAGGGTAATCAGTAACAGTAATTACTGTCACAGGCAATAGAAGTAGCTCAGAGTAGTACAACCACATTTGCTGTGGCCCCAAGCCCACCTGCCCACCCGTGGGGTTTTGGTGGCCAGGACGTGCCCTCCGTGTTCCAGGAGAGGTTCCCGTGGCACTCTGCTCCCTGCAGTCTCCTGCTCCTCTCCCTGTTTGCTGTGCAAAGCCAAATCCCCTTCTCCCGAGCCAGCCTTGTCAGTCGGAACTCAAATATTACCTTTGGTTCCTGAAGTCATTAGCATCCTAATGGAAATTCCCCTTTATGGACTTAGCCCAGTTGTGTTGATACAGTGCCCTTGCAGTAATGCCTTCCACAGCCCCTCTCAGAATGGGAATTCAGCCTTCCAGTGCACCAGGGGGTGCTTCTGCCAGAGCTGTCCCAACAGGACACCACCACACACTGTAAAATTGAGGCATTTTTGGCCTGGTGTAAAATCACCCCTGCATTCTCTTCTGTTTTTTTTTTTTTCATTTTTGTATCTTTCTCCATGAAAAATGATAAAATGACCTGATAGCTGCTTTAAAGTACTAAAAATGTGGAGAAATGGGCTGTAATCCCAATTTCCTCATATGCCAGGAGGAGGATGTGTGTGATTAGCATTATGGCCCTACACAAAAACATGGAAAGCTTTGGAACCTGGACTCACTTAGTAAATTCAAAGTAGAAGATGGCTGGATACGCTTGAGAGCTCTGATTTATTTATTCTGTAATAACCCAATAATTTTAATTGGAAATGTGGAGAATTCTTGTTCTCCATGTTCCCCAGTGTATGTCAGCATGTGGGCATTACTTTCCTTGGAAAATAGTATCTGCCCACACACTGCCTCCACAGCACAGCTGATAAGATAACACTGTGCTGAATTTCCTTGGAGTGGGATAGCTGAAAGCAGGGAACTGTCTGCTAAACAGAAACACTCGTGGGATTTAATCTTGGTTGTATCAGGCCTTCCTTCTCGTGGTGCCAAGGAACACTGCTCAGCACAGGAGGGTTGGCATTTCACCGTGTCCACGTGTGCCCTGTGAATGTGTTACAGGATTTTGGCCCACAGTCACACAAATGATTTTTTTTTTTAACATCTAGAGGGTTTTAGTTATAAATATAGTCAAGATTTTGTAAAACTAATGTTAACCTAATGCATTCACTCCCCATGGGTTTCTTACTCATTGATGTCCTTCATTAATAGTCCCAGAATTCCTCCCCTCATTAATTAGGCTTCTTGCCTGGAATGTATCTGTGAAGGCAAGGCTTTTTCCTCTCCCTTCTGACCAATTTCAGATGTTTCTGTCTTTCTGGAATTTTCCTCTCTGCTCTGCATTCCACATTCCAGGTAAACTTGCCTGTTGCACCTCTCTTCTTCTCTATGGAAAGTCACTTTTTATCGTTCTTTAACTGTGTTTGTGGTGCTTTGGTCAAATGCTTCTTCAGCTGGAGATATTCCAAGGATCCGAGACCTTCCATAGATCTCCCAGACCTTTTGCCTCTACTTTTCTCTGTAAAGGCATTGCTTTATGCTTCATGTCGGAGTTTCCAATCCTCAATTTGCCCATTTTAGCCATCTTTAAAGAGAAATCTCACCACAGCTGCATGCCTCTTACCTCCTTCTCCCATCCATGGTGGAATCGTAGGAATTCCTGCCTCATAAAATCGTGTTTTTTCAGAGGTATTCCTGGTGTGCAGCAGCATGACTCCTGAGGCCTCAGGAAGGCCAGTATTTGGGTGTTAAGATGCTTCTTTCTGATGCAAAACACCTTATTTTGCATTTGTTTGGGTGGTTCTTTAGTTATTTAAATAAGCTGGAACAAGCATGGCAAAGGGCATGGAGAGAGAGCTTCCCAGGATAGCTGGTATCAGTGATTCAGTAAATAATTGGCATATGAAAAACTGTTCCAGCCTTTCTCAGCACTTGCTGTGCAATCTAAAACACTCCAGTCCAGAGGTGCTGTGGGGAAACTTAGTTGGAAGTCTTTGTTTGTTTCTCTTCCTTGTTTTTAGCAGTTTTTATGAAATCACATCAAAAAAATTTCATACTTTGAAGAAAATGTCTATGAAGTTCCTGAATTCTGATACTGTATATTAAACCTCTGATTTCCTCTGTCTCTAAATCAACAGCTTTTTCATTTTAAAAAGTAATCATTTGTCTGAGGTGATTTACCTTTCCCAAACCTGTGTTGACTTCCCCTATTAGATTGTACCTCTGCCACCGTATGCCTAAGCTGTCTATAAATATCAGCTAAAATGGGTCTAATATACATGCTAGCTATGAAATTCTCAGCCTCTCTCCCAGCCTTGCCAGATATTGCCAACTTCCCTTCAGTAATCACTTCAGACTTCCTAAAAATGCAATATTCAGCTTGAATAGGTAAATCCCACCCCAGCAGGTCTTCGCCTGCCTTAGGATTTGAGTCCACTGAATAATTCCCCCCTGAAGTCCATAACTGCCACCTAAATCTGCATCTCCTGCCCTCCTTCCGTGTGCTCCCTGTATCTCAGGAGCAGGGGTACAGCCTGAAGAGCCCTGACCTGACTGCACATGTTTGTAAAGGGAGTTGCAGCACCTTAAATGAAAGTCAGCATCAGTCCTTGAAGCAAAAATGATCAAAAAAAGGGCCAGTTCAGTGTTTTCCTACATAAAAGCTGTTTATTTTGAAGTGTTTATAAAAGCCTTTTGTTTTCTGAAATACAAGGAGAGTTTTTTAATAAGCCATGAGGAGGTAGTGGATTTATACCTGTGGATATCTTTCTTACATTACACCAGAAAAACCTGATACATGAATTAAAATCTATCCAAAGCACTACGGTTTTTCATCCTTGTACTGAATCATTCTGTTGTAGCACTGGCAGAAGTAATGAAAAATGCCAGAGTAGCAGCATCCACTGAGTGTCCCTTTTGCCTTTTTTCCTCAAAGCACAGTTCCCCATTCAGGAACAGAGCTGGAAGTACTCAGAGCACGTTCCTTGGTCCAAATCCCTCGGGAGTCTGTGGGTGTTCCTTCCTGCTGAAGTGGCAGGTGGTGACAAACTCCGGCTTAGTGTCACTGCAAGGATATTCCTTAAATGTCTTCATTTCTCTTCTTTGTTCTCCTTTTCCTCTCAGTCACCACCCCTCACCCCTCCTGCTCCACCTTTATTGTGGAGGCAGATTGGAGGAATCACTGATTTTATGGCATAAAAACATCCACGGGCCTTGTTTCCCCAAACTTCTGGGACATCTGTGTAAAGCCATGTCTTGGCCACACGTGAAATCCATTATTTGTTCATTTATTAACCCCTTTGCCTGGGAACAGGTGGTGTGTCCCAGTCCTTGCCTGGGCACTGGGGGTGCAGGGACAACCCCAGGTGCCACTCCCTGTTCTGGTCTGAGCCAGACCCCTCCTCTCTTCCAGCCCTGACAACATGGGGCTGCTGGACCCGGCCACCAGCGATGGCAGAGTGATCTTTTTCCTGCCCTGGGAGAAGATGACGATCGCAGGGACCACGGACAGCCCCACGGATGTCACCTCCCACCCCATCCCCACGGAGGAGGACATCAACTTCATCCTGAGCGAAGTGCGCAACTACCTGGGCCCGGACGTGGAAGGTAACCCCGGGGAGCCCTTCCTGGGAAGGGCTGGGGGGCATTCCAGCCTGGGGAGGCCAGGCATTCCAGCCTGGGGGAGAACGTGCTGCTGCCTGAAGCTGTGGTTCTTGGGATCTGGCTGTCTGAAACCGGTGGGCTGAGGTGTCAGCATGAGCTGTGCAGTGCTGCTGCTCCAGGCCGTCCCGTCCAGCCAGCAGCCAGCAGCACTGCCATTGTCACCACTAACACATCTCCCCAGGTGCCACATCCACTTGGTTTTTGGGCACCTCCAGGGAGGGTGGCTCCACCACTGCCCTGGTCAGCCATCTTCCCTCCAGAGTGGAGGTTTGGTGTATTTAAATTATTCTGTGAGAGCATTTGTACTGCTATGTTTCTGCTGCAGCATTAAGATCAGTCTGAAAAGCACTCAGGCAGGAACACTGTAACACACTTAGGTTTGGGAAAACCTGCTGTCTGGAGATGGGAAATGATCGATTCCTTGTTTCCTGAAGTGGAGAACTGATGTGTGCATGCTGTATGAAGTTCTGAAAGTGTCCAGGGAAGCTCCTGTTGAATGTCTGGAGCAGCAGTTGGTGTTGGAAGTGTAGGAGACCAGGGAGGGAGATGGGAATGTGAATAGGACAGAGATTAGATGGGATATTAGGAAGAAATTCTCCCCTGTGAGCGTGGGCAGGCCCTGGCACAGGGTGCCCAGAGCAGCTGTGGCTGCCCCTGGATCCCTGGCAGTGCCCAAGGCCAGGCTGGACACTGGGGCTTGGAGCAGCCTGGGATGGTGGGAGGTGTCCCTGCCCATGGCAGGGGTGGGATGGGATGAGCTGTAAGGTCTGTCCCAAGGCAGGCCATTCCCAGGTTTCCCCGTGTATTTTCCAGCAGCACATTTGGAAGTGTTCAGTCTCTCTGGCTCAGCCCAGCTGGGCCTGTGCTGGTTTTCCTGTGCAATTACTGTTTATAGATGGCTGGAGCTGAAATAACAACGGCACTGCCCATATCACCCCTCGACAGCCCTGCCTCTGCTGCCAGAGCCAGTGCCAGGGTTATCAACTTCCACAGGCTTGGACACCTTCCAGCTGCTTAATTACAGCGTGACGCGTGCTGCTTTCTGTAGTTTCATTAGTTTATAAACCTAATACAGGGTCTTGTGTCTGTGATTAACACTTCATTTTGGCAGGTTGAACACGCTGGCAGAGCACATTGATTTCAGAAATCTATTCTGTGTTCTTTGGGGGATGTTTTTTACACCCTTTTAGTGATTTTTCAATTATCGGTCATTTGAAAGTTGTATTAAAAACATGTTCCAAAGACTTCAGTATAAAGCAAATTGGTAACTGCACTTAGGGTGAAGGCTGTGGATAAAGATGGCTTGTCAAGAGGAAATCTTGGAATAATAACCTTCAATCTAGAGGAAAAGCTTGGAAGATGTGAAAGGAAATGTTACACTCACGTAACAAACTTTATTTTGGTTTACAAAATGAAATGTAAGGACTGTTCAGGTTCATTAGGAAGAATTTTAATGGAAAGTGGGGGTCAGGCTGGAGTTGCCCAGGCAGGTTTGGAGTCCCCATCTCTGGAGCTGTCCAGGGAACACCTGGATGGGGTACTCAGTGCTCTGGGCTGGTGACAAGGTGGGCATTGGTACCAGTTGGACTCAATGGCCTGGGAGGGCTTTTCCAACATCAATGGTTCTGGCATTCCATAGCCCAGATTCTCCCCTGGCTCAGGGGGCTCTCCCCAGCTTGGGCCAAGCAGGGTGTGGAGCAGCCCTTGGCAGTGCCCAGTGGGAGCTGGGCACCCCTGGGCTCGGGCTGGCCGTGCCTCAGTGTGGCTCTGCACAGTGAGAAGAGGAGATGTGCTGGCAGCCTGGAGTGGCATCCGGCCCCTGGTGACCAACCCCGACTCCAAGGACACCCAGTCCCTGTCCCGGAACCACGTGGTGACCATCAGCGACAGCGGCCTCATCACCATTGCAGGTACTTCGAGTTCCTTCAACTACAGCTCTGCTGGGCTTCCCCAGGGAATTTCATGCAAAAATCTTGTTCCGTGGGAATTCTTCCGCTCCTGTAACCAAACTGCTCTATCAGTGGCAGCGGGACTGGCTTGGAGCAAGCCTGGCAGCAGTCATGTGATCTGTGGAATACATAGATGTGTCTGTAGGGTGTAACAGCTTGTATTCCTGCTGCTTTCCCCAAATAACGAGGTGAGCACTGTTCCCCCAGGTGGGAAGTGGACAACCTACCGTGCCATGGCACGGGACACCATCGACGCGGCCGTGCGCGAGCACAACCTGCAGGCAGGCTCCTGCAGAACCATGGGGCTGCAGCTGGAGGGGGCCCAGGACTGGAGCCCCACGCTCTACATCAGGCTGGTCCAGGACTATGGGCTGGAAAGTGAGGTGAGTCCTGGCTTCCTGCCTTGGAGGGGTTTGGTGTTCCCCTAAATCAAGCACCAGCATAACTTGGGCAAAGGTCTGGTGGGCCCAATCAGAGCTGGGGCAGAGATAGTTCTAACAGAAATAAAGTTAGTAATTGTTCCTCATCTTCCTCTTTTTCCTTCCTCCTGATTTTGACTGTTTCCTGCTAAAAACTCTCTGGCTTGCTGGGGTCTGTGGTCCCTGGAGCCCCCCAAACTGCAGCAGTGTGATCACCGTGTGGCAGGAGAGCTGGGCTGTCAGGCCTGGTGGCACAGGCACAGCGGGGCAGTGCTGGTCCAGCCTCCCACAGCACAGAGCTTCCTCCCACACTGTCACACTCCAACACCCTTGGCAGCCTGTTTGTTATTGGGGATGAGGGAATGGCAAGGAAAATGTCTTTCATGTGCTTTCACAGCATGCTGGATTTGTTTTCCTCTCCACAGGTGGCTCAGCACTTGGCTTCCACCTACGGGGACAAGGCTTTTGAGGTGGCCAAAATAGCCCAGGTGACAGGGAAGAGGTGGCCTATTGTTGGGAAACGTCTGGTATCTGAATTTCCTTACATTGAAGCTGAGGTATGTGGGAAAACCATGTCACTTTCTGTGATTCTGTCCTTGGGACGAGCAGGCCAGTGGCTCTGAAACATCTCCTTGAGCCCTTTCCTTTGGGGAGGCCAAGATTTTTTCTGTGCCTGTACCTGGAGCACACTTTATGTATCGATATATACACATATTAATATATTTATGCGCAATTAAATATTTATATAGCGCCTATTTTGTACTTCATGTACAAACATTGGATCCCAGGTGGGTTCTGTAAAATGTCCCAAGGAAAAGGGTCTCTCCCAGCCGTGTTCTGGGGCTCTGGCGTGCCAGCCCTGCTGTCCCTTGTCCCCCAGGTGGTGTACGGGGTGAAGGAGTACGCCCGCACCGCCGTGGACATCATCTCGCGGCGCACCCGCCTGGCCTTCCTCAACGTGCAGGCTGCCGACGAGGCCCTGCCCCGCATCGTGGACATCATGGCCAAGGAGCTCAACTGGTGTGAGCAGAAGAAGAAGGTACAAAGGGCCCTTTTCAGCTGGAGCTGCTTTGTTTTGCTTGAGGAGTTTCCGTGTTAAGGGTCCCAGTTGGTTGAATAGAGAGCTACAAGTGATGTTTTATTCCCGGCAGAATGAGTCACTTGGTGCATTTCATTCTAAAGACTTTATCAAATGGCTGGGAAATGGGTTGGCATTGGCCAAGGGGTGGGAGGGAAGGGGAAGATCTGTATCCTGTTGCTCCCCAGCCTTAGAAAAGACAGCAGGCTTGGCATTGCTGTCCTATTCCTGCCAGTTATTTTGCTTTACTGACACTTTTTAACAGATCTGCCTCAGCAAAGGAAGCTCCTGTAACCATAAAGAACCTGCCTAGTGTTGAGCTGCCTGATTTTTTTCTGATTTTGGACAGCTGAGTGAATCATCACACAAGATATCAAGTGGAGAGAAATGACAAGTTGTAGGCCTAGCCTAAAAAGGCCATTTCTTCCTGAAAGGGGCAGACAGACTGTGTGTGACTGAAGGTGGATGCTCCTGAAGGCATTTACACAGAAATTAAAAGTCTTTACTAGCATGGATGCCTTTTTCCAAGAGTAAAAAATGCCTAAGTTTAACTTTTGGAAACTTCTCAGCTGCCATCTGCCTTATTTTGGTACCTTAGAAAAGTACTGGTTAAATGGAAGACCTAATAGTAAAATATAAAAAATAAATACTTGTGTAACAACTTGCTATTGCTCAGATACTCAGGTTTTGTGTTTTCATTTCATAGGAGCAGCTTGAAACGGCTAAAACATTCCTGTACTATGAAATGGGCTACAAAGTGAAAACAGATCAATTAACAGACAGCTCTGAGATCAGCCTGGTGCCTTCAGACATTGAGAGGTGAGTGGGGCAGGAGGGCTGCCCGTGCTGCTGTCCCCCGCAGCCCCTGGCAGCCCTGACGTGCCAGCCCCTCCCTCGCAGGTACAAGAAGCGGTTCCACATGTTTGACAAGGACAAGAAGGGATTCATAACCATCCTGGACGTGCAGCGTGTGCTGCAGGTGAGCTGCCCCGTGCTCCTGACTGCCCCTGGGAGCAGCCTGAGTCAGTGGGTGAGGCCCAGGCTGCTGAGCCCCCTCCTCCTGTGCTCGTTCCGTGCAGAGCATCAGCGTGCAGATGGACGAGAACACCCTCCACGAGATCCTCAACGAGGTGGATCTCAACAAAAACGGGCAGGTGGAGCTCAACGAGTTCCTGCAGGTATGTGCCTCGTCTGGTTCCAGGAAAGGCTGGTTTTTGGACAGCAAAGACACAGCTAGCGAGCTTTTCCCCTTGCTTAGGGCTTGGTTGGAGACCAGGGGAATGTTCCTGTGGTGGTGGTGGTACAAGGGGCACACAGAGCCATCCTCAAGCAGCTTGGAAATTCAGGGTTTTTGGTTTTTTTCCCAGTCATACTCAAAGAATGGGTCCAATTTACAAAGTATGCCCCAGTCCAGACCTAATTTGGCATTTTAAGCCCAGAAATGCTGTTTAAATGTATTTAAAATAATACAGGTGTCCATTGGAAGGTGCACAGCGCAGGTGTGCACACTGACATTATCCACAGCTCTTAAGGGTTATTATAAAAATGAGTAAACTAAGAAACTGAATAATGAACAACTAAATAAGCAAATATTTATAATTATAAATAGTAATATAACCATAATGATAATAAACTAAATAATAAACTGAATATTATAAAGAATGAGCTTGTAGTTAGAGCCCATCCCAGGCTCTAGAACCCATTTTAATTCCTGGATTGGCTAAATTGTCCCAGTTTCTCTGAAAAAAATGACATGCATCTGCTTTTTGGGGGGCTTTCAGGCAAACCCAAGGGTGCTTCCTTTGCACATGCAGTTTGTCAGCTGGGTTGGTGTTGGAGGAGTCTTTTTTGGGGTGGTATTTCAGAGCCTGCCGTGTCTCCCCTGCCCGGTGGCAATGATGAATGCCAAACAGGAGAGAAATTAATGCTGGGGATTTTGGTCAATGTCAGCCCTTTCTTCACTGTGTCAAGTTAAACAAACAAGATCAAGGCAAAGGAAATGGTAATTGTCTCTCTGGAGATGAGCTGGGGATAAGAGCAGCATTGTTGAATCTAAATGCAGAAAATTCTCACAGGTTGTGTCCTGCATTAGCAAAAAGGAGTATTTATTTGCCTAAAATGCAGCAATTGAGCTGAGGGGCTGCAGTGAACTTGGGGGAATGGGAAAAACCAAACCAAACAAGCCAGGGGGGAAGGAGAACCAGTGGCTTTGGGAGTTTATGCTGATCTGTTCAAATGGGAGAGAGCAGCCCAGCTGGATTCTGGCTGCTGGAAAGGGACACCCTGGTACCTCCACTGGAAGCCTTTAACTGGGGCAGCCCAGCCCTTTCTGCAGGGCTGAGCTACCTGCAGTTTGGTTAGGTTTGGTACATTGGCTGGGGAGCTGGAACAACCAATAATTTTTGTTCTGTGGGGTTTGAGGGCATTCTGGGGTGTTTTTGCTAGGCTGACCAGGCTCACCAGGAATTGCCAGCCTTACATCATGCCATAGAATGCAAAGGCCAGGCAGTGCTTCGGAGTGTTTCAGGGTTGTTTGTGCAAACCTGTGTCACTCTGTGGCTCCTACACATCTCCCAGAGCAGCCTGGGTGTGGAGCAGCAGTGATGGGGATGCCTTGAGAAGGGAGCAGAGGCTGGACAGAGCTACAGAATAAAGCAGGGATTGATTCCAAGGATCTCCTGCATGGATCCACCTTGGGCAGCACAAGAGCCCAGCCAGGGCTGCACCCAAGAGGAACCAAAATGGTCCCAAAATGCACGAGCGCTCCCGGGGTCTCTCCCTGTGATCAGCTCTGCTCCATGTGCAGATTGCAGTTCATTGGCCAATTCCAGCTTTAGCCCATGCACTCCCATCCTGCTTGTTTTTCTCTCTCCAGCCCACGCTGGTTGTGCTCTTGGGCCTGAAATTGGGTGGCTGTCCTTGGTGCCAAGCTAGGAAAGGAATTGTTTTGTCTCCCTACTCTGTGAAAAGAGCTTGCCAACACTTAATGTGAAGCTCAGAACTGCACACTGAAGCAGCACAGAGTCTGAAAAATAGAAAAGCTGAACCTGAGGCATCAATGGCACTGCAGGGCTGAGCCCTCTCCTGTGCCTTCCCCTCCAGGGAAGCACTCAGTGCTAAGCATGAAGGTGCCACTGAAATGAACTGGGGTTGCCATGGAAGGAGCAAAATACATTAAATGTTTGTTTAATTTTTTAATGGATCTGTTAAGTCAGTGCCCAATACTTGAGTGTTTGCTTTCTGAAAACTTTCAAGTAATTGCGTTTCAGCGCAGAACTTGTGCAAGCCCTGGGCAAATATTTGTGGAGGTTTGTGTTGGAAAATAGAGCAGGTTGTGCCTGGGGGCTGCTGGCCTGCAGGTGGGAGCTGAGCAGGGCTGGCCTTGGCCACCTGCACGGTGCTGAGGGGCCTCAGAGGGCTGGCAGAGAGTGGCCTGGCAGCCCCTGGTGCTCGGTGCCCATGGGGTGATGGGGCAAACAGGCTGCCCGAGGCAGGCAGCACAGCTGGCACAGAGCCCAGGGCACAGCAGCTGCCTGGGACAGGGCTGGGTTCCTGCAGAGCCAGCTGCTGCCAGTGGTGCTCCAGGAGGGACAGGGAGCCTTGCAACTGCTGGTGGGATGTAAAGGCAACTGCCCCATGTTCAGTCAGGAGGAATCCTCGAATGCCAGAGTGGTTTGATGGGAGGGGACCTTAAAGCCCATCCCATTCCTCCAAAGCCCATCACCCCAGGCTCTGGCAGGCTGGTGGCCCTGGAGGGTGACTGGGCAGGAGGCAGTGCCTCTGCTGCTGGGAGATCCCTGTCTGTGCACAGGCCTGGCCTCCTCCCTGTGGCTCGGGAACTGGGAGGGAGGCTGGGGAAAAGGCCACACCACATTTGCACAGGTCCAGCTGCAGGTGTAATGGGCAGCTTTTCCTGTGGGGGGAAGGAATCTGAGGGATTCCTGCAGTCAGTGGGAGTAAGAAATTGCATTTGGCAAGTGCCAATTGCTTCCCCAGCGCTCTCTGCAGAGCTGGCTGCAGGTAATTTCAGCTCTAATGCTGGCTTTATCCATGGGATAAAAAATAATTAACTAAAATCTTAGCACTAGTGTGCTTTGCACTGGGAGAGAGCAGAGTCCAGCTGCCAGGACTTAAAGGCAAATTAGTTTTAAAAGTCTATAAAGGAATTTGGATTTGAAAGAATTGTGGGAGTCAAGTACAGTGTCACTCCAGAGAAAGGCATGTGGGTGAAAAGGGCAGGTCTGGGATTAGTGATGGATCAGGAATCATGAAATCCCTGCATGATGTGGGTTGGGAGGGACCCTAAAGCTCATCTTCAAGCCAGGGCCAGGGACACCTTTCACTAGATCAGGTTGTTCCAACCTGGCCTGGGGCGCTTCCAGGGATCCAGGGGCAGCCACAGCTTCTCTGGGCACCCTGTGCCAGGGCCTGCCCACCCTCATAGGGAACAATTTCTTCCTAAATGGAAAAAAATCCTAAATCTTCCGTGAGCTGCATCCTTCAGATATTACAAATAACCAAAGAAAGCCCATGCAGCTGCTGGGTTTTCCCACATTCTGAAATGTCACGGAGGAACCCCCAGTGATGATGGTTGTCTGCACTGCTGAGTGGATCCTGTTTGGTGCTTGCCCTCCTCCAGCCCCCCCTGGTACTGCTGGGGGTGTGAGTGAGCCTGGGGCCGCAGCCGGGGTTTGCAGGTTGGGAATGCAGGTGTGCGGGGTGGCTCTGGGCAGCCCCTGAGTGACGCTGTGCCCGTGTCCCCAGCTGATGAGTGCCATCCAGAAGGGCCGTGTGTCGGGCAGCAGGCTGGCCGTGCTGATGAAGAGCGCCGAGGAGAACCTGCGGCGCCGCCAGGCCATCCCTGTGGACCGCAGCGGAGGGGGGCTCTGAGCGGGCACGGCGGGCTCTGTGCCCGGGCCCCCCCGGGGCAGCTCTCCCTAAAGACTTCGGTGCGTTTGTCCTCGTCATTAGTGATTCCCTTACTGCTCCGGGACGTGGCCGGGCTGGGGTGTGCCGGCAGGAGCTCGGGAGTGCAGGCTGCAGGGCTTCGGGGGCACACTCAGCGCGTCCTGCCCCGGCCATTAGCGTATTTATCACCTTCGGAGCACACCGTGCCCAGAGTGAGTCCTGCCCTTAAACGCGCTGAGTTCTGCAAACACAAAATCTCTGCGCAGCTTCGGCCTCTTCACCAAGGAGCAAGAGAGGGAAAGCTGTGTTCTGGAGTGGAGATACCATTCCAAAAGAGCAAACCCAGCACTTCCTGGGGGTGGGGGTGGTGGAGACCTGTCCTGAGGCTGCTGTGGGTGGTAGGCTTCCCTGTTATTCCAGTGATGCCAGCACTTGGCCACTCAGAAATTGCAGCTGAAAACAATACACCTGGATTAATCACCCGAGGTAATAACGTAGCTGAAAGCTGGGCACAGCTTCCCTTCTCCCCTGTTAACACAAATAAACTGCCTCTAATAAATGGCATTGTCTGCAGGTGGTGCTTTGTGCAGTGAAATAAAGGCAAAAGGTGTTTTATGCTAAAAAGAGCTTCAAGTTTGGGGCAAACCCTGATGCTGTGTAGGATGGGGTAGGTTTTGGTAGCACAGCATTCTTAAATGTTAATTTAAAAATGCTCAAACACGGTGAAAAAAACAAAGTGTGTGTCTTGCATCCTACTAACTTTTCTAGGGAAAAAAAGGCTGGTTTTCAGCAGGCTAAATGAACAACCAAAGCATGGAGCCCTCACTGGAGCTATTTCCAGCACTGCTGTACCTGCCTGTTGTTCTCCTGCTGCTGGGTTGGGCTGAGATCAGCTGGGAGATTGCTGCCTGATGTAGAACAAGGCAGGGAAACCTGGTTTTCTGCTGGATTTGGCATCTGCTGTATTCCCTGAGTAGAGCAATTTCCACCTCAAACCAAGCTTCACTTCCCAGGGGTCAGAATTTCTGCTGAAGTAAAATTTGATGTATTTAACTGGTATCACCACGTCCACTGATGGAAAATAACATCCATCAGGGGTGCCCAACATGGCAGGAGTGAACAGCAAGGATTCCTTGGATATTTTAACAGGGAAAATGTCTCCAGACACAGATGGAGATGCTGGGGAGTGGTGGGATGTAGCACAGGGAGTGCAGATGCTGTCTTTGGCTGCAGAAGCAGAGTCCTTAAAAAAAGACATTAAACATTCAGGTGTTGAAAAACAGTAGATACAAAAGAAAAGGGTAAGACTCACCTAAAATGAGTTCCTAAAACAGTTCAGATGGTTTTTGCATGTTCAGTTTGTTTTTTGATGCAGACGTTGTTCAGGTTCTGGCTTTGTGCTTCGAGCAGGGGCTGAGGAAGGGGGAGTTGGCACATCTGACACCACAAGGACGTTTCAGTGAACAAAGGGGTTTGTTCCTGTGCTCCTGTAGGCTTTTCCTTTTGAGCTGTGTTCCAGAATGTTCAGGTGAAGGATGGAATATTTGTGTTCCAAATGCACTGTAACAGATCTCACACGTCCTGCAGAATGGAGGGAAATGAATGTATAACACACAGTCATTTTGGCTCAGTGGGCGAGGGAAGGGGTTCAGGATTCTGCTATTAACAAAAGTGTAAGGGGAAATAAAACAAAGTAAAAGTCATGAGATCTTTTCCAGGCCACGTGAAGAAAAAAATGTTTCCAATATTGAACGGGTTTTTTGTAAGAAAAAAATATTGTCACTATTGAGCAGCTTTTGTACAGTTTAAAGAGCAATTCTCTACTCCTCTCTAACTGGCATTGTTACAGTAATAACCTGAATTTACCTGGAAAGCAGGATTTCTGTGTTGCACCCAAAGTATGCTCTTGTTCTCTTGTTTTTCTAATCTTGCATCTGGAATGTGGCTGTGGGTTCTCCTGGCTGCGTGTGTCCCTGGACATGGATTTGCTTTGTGTCCCCTCCTGCTCCCCTGCACGGCACAGCCCGGCCTGCAGTGACAGGGACGGCTGCACGTGTTCCCCAGCAGTCCCTGGGAAACTCTGACGTGTTATGTGTCCCCTCGTTGTGTCTGCAGGAGGGCTGGCTTTGCTCTGTGGGCTGTTCTGTGTGGCTGTACTGTGGGAACAGTTGTATGATGTCACTGGCTTGCCCTGCTGAGCTGGGATGGAAAAGCAGGAACGGGATTGTGTGTGTGAAGTGAAGATTTCTGGTTTTCCTGTGGGTATTTGGTACTGTAAATAACCTGCCCCTGTGGGGAGGGGGATCCATGCAGTGTCTGGGTGTGTATAAATACGTGTACAGACACACTGCGGGTTTCCACGTGGCACTTAGGTCTGTTGTCAGGTTCCTGTTGCAGCCTGGACTGTTCAATGCTGTGTTTGTCATTTTTATAACTGTCTTGGTGTTTTCCTGCCATTATTTATTACCTTTGATATCTGGAATGAGCCGCATGCGTTTATTGAGCAATAAGAGGATGTATTTAATGTGCCTTGTTTTTAACTGAGTAAGGACTGGAAGCATGAACCAATAAAAGTGGCTAAAAATGTTCCTTTCGCTGGCCCTTTGTTGTGGTGGGTGCAAAAATCCCTCGGAGTCGCCCTGGGGAAGTTTCTCTGGGAAGGAGCGGGTGGGGATGGATGGGTTTGGGGAACAGAACCCGGGTTTCCCACACCTTCCCCTCTCAGCTCAGAACCGAGTGCTCTGCAGTGTGGAAGTGGAAGTGAGGAGCGAGTGCAGCTCCGGGAGGTGACAGTGACAGGTGAGGGGTCCTGCAGTGCCCTTCAGGCTGGAGCGGCAGCAGCCACCTGGGTTTGACCAATACATGCATTTTCCTCCTGGGTTTTGGCTGCCAGCCAGGAGCAGCCCCCGGACACGGGTGAGTTTGATCCTGACCCAAATCGGCACCAGTGATCAGGAGAGGTCTCCCAGCCCGTGTGGGTCGTGTTCCCTGTCAGGTGAGCCCGGGCTGCCACGTGCCACGAGCGTTCCAGCAGAGCAGATCCATATTCCCTGTAGGGAATCAGCAGCGCCCTTAGCCGTGTGAGCACAATCTTCATAATCTCCAGATTATTTCGTGGGTTAATTTACACTTGTAGCAGGGATATTGCACAGCTGCCACGGAGCTGTGCTGATGTACGAGCAGCTCCCTCCATGTGGGTCTGAACCAGACTGGAGGGGAACCACAGAGATTGTGGATCTTCCCCTAATCCGCGGCGTGTAAGTGATAAGGCAAAGAATGTTTGCTGCCATCAGCTTTATCCCAAATATTTTGCAGCACTAAAATTGCCTCGTGTCAGGCTCCTGGCTGGGGTCACACATGGCCCAGGTGAGCTGTGTGCAGGGCTGGGGTCACACACTCTGCCCTGCCCAGGTGAGCTGTGCATCACCTGGAGGGACGCACCTCTCCCTCCCCCAGGGCCGTTTTTTGCCAGACTCGGCTCTGCCTCCCCACGCCCGCCGTGCTGCTCCAGCGGCAGCAGCTGGGATTAAACGGATCTGTAAGCCCGGCAGGGTCGGGGGTGTCCCCAGTGCCGAGGTCCCTGTCCCCCCCAGAACAAACCCAGGGCTTGGTTTGCTGCCCTTCATTTGCTCTCCCGAATTGTTGCTCCGTTTATTTTGCACAGATTCATTTATTATTTTTGCATCTCTCCAATTAACTGATTTGCAATTCATTCCTATGCGAGCGGAGCTGTTCCTGTCCAAGTCGAGGAGCTGTAAATCTTGAATCTATTGAGCTGACAGGGGAATATATTTCATTTTTCCCCATGAATCATTTGCCATCCTTATTGCAGAAAAATGGCA
>VYZP01050403.1:0-14082 GCA_013400635.1 Hypocryptadius cinnamomeus
GGGAAGAACCTTTCCCTGATCTCCAACCTAAGGCAGGTCTGGCCATTCCCTGTGTTACCCAGCACGGGGCTGTGCTAAGCTCTTGCCCATTTCAGGCCAGCCTCAGAACCATGCATGCATTGCAAGGGTGCCCCCCACCTCCCACAGCCCTTCCCAGCAACAGCTCTGTCCTGGTTCCCTGCAGGGAGCCTCAAGCCCTGCTGCTGTGAAGATGGCAAATACAGGAGACACCATCCCATACCCCAGCCAAGGGTTGCCAACTTTGCTTTCCCTCCCTATAAGACATTCCTTCCCTGCAACAATCAGGTGTTTCGCAAAAGCCCCACAAATGCCAAAAAACCCATTGCAAACAGTTTTTCCCTCCTCCATGTCTTCTCTGCAAGGATTTGGTTTGCTCAGTTTGGGGATGCCCATGGAGGGCATCAGTGCCCCATGTGGGGCAGGAGCCAGCCCTCCACCAGGACACACCAGACTCCTGGCACCAGGGGGGCACCACCACAGCCCCAGGTGAAAGGAGAAAAGCAGGTGATAAATGATGAACACAGAATTGTATGGAAAAAGCAAAGCCCAACACTCAGTCTGAGACTCCAGCCTGGACATTGGCTAACCACAGAACCAGAATATGACTCAGATTGGAATAAACCTTAAAAATCATCTACTTCTACGTATCTCCTGCCTGTTAATGTCAACTTCCAGACCAGGGGAAGGCAGAACTGAGAGCTGTAGCTGTAGGCACCAGTGCTGTCTCTCCCAGAAATTGACTATCCTGGCACAGAGGCCTGATCCAGCTACCCATCCTTCCCTCAGCTGGGAGAGCATTGACTCACTGTAATTCCATGAGATGCTCAACAGTCCAAAAGAAAAGTTGAGAACATTTTCTGTAGGGAGAAAAAGCAGGACTTTATTATGATGAAACCCACCCCAAAAAACCTTTTATCTCTTGGCACATGGTGATCAAAGAGAAAAAATCAAGAGCAAGTGGTTTCCTCCACCTGGGAGAGAAGCTGTTAGGGTTCCCTCCAGCCCCTTTGTGACATATTCACCTAGGCAGTAGGAAGGAAAAAATTCTACTCATCCTTCAAGGAAATGTGTGCCTCCTTTATTTGCTGCCCTCCCCGAGAAACTCATTCACTCCTTGTCCACCCACACAAGCAGGAATGATGAATGAAAAACAAACCATAAACAATTCAGCCTTCCCTTTTCCCTCCCAGCCTTCCAATCAGATGTTCCAGCCCGTGCCTCAGCACCCAGATTTTGCCCGTGGATCATTCCCATCGCGTGCCTTGGCTCGCCGTGCCGCTGGCACGCTCGTTCCTCGGATGCTGACAGCTGCATCCAACACGTTTGTCAGCAGCTCCAGCCCAGGAGGGCTTCACTCAGGGTGGAGGAGACAGGGGAGCCTCTGCAGGGCACCACTGCCCAGAGCCAGAGGATTCCTCTGGTGGGACTGGCAGAGCTGGACTCTGGCAGGGAGCTGATGATCAGCTGGGCAGGTCTTTGTGTCCCCCAGAAGGACAGCGGTGCCCAGGAGCTGAGATGTGTCACCAGAAAGATGACAGGGCGCAAAATGGCATCGGTGAGAGCAATGCTCCCCACAGGATGGTGTGTCCCAGCTCCAGCCCTCCAGGGAGAGACCCCTCCATCCCAGAGATTCTCCCTGGACTGGATTTCACTGCCAGCCACTCGGATGTTTCTCTCTCTCTCCCTTCTCTCCACACAACCTCCTTACACCCCCCTGTGTATCAAATAACAATTGCAGCCATACCAGGGCATCAGGTATATCTGTGCACCTCTGAATTCCCTTCATAGGCAAAGCCCCCTCCCACTTTTGCCTGTTTTGTGTATTTTTATGTAAAAATATGCTGAGTGGGTGTGTGCCTTATTACATGTGTAGGAAACACGGGGAATGAGGACTTGAGGTACCACCACAATAAAAGAGAGGGACAAGGCCCTTTGGCTTTGCCCTTGATTCCCTTTTTAAATACAATTTGCCATTGTTAGACAAGAGACCCTCTCCAAATTACTTCTGAGATCCAGGAGACCATTTCTGCAGCAACAAGTTACTGCTTGTAGGCAGCCTGTGGCTGGAAAATGCCCTTGATATTACAGAAATGATAACTTGTTTAATAGATCCAAATAAATAGGAAAGCCCAGGAGCTCGGGTGGCAGCATCTGAGCCCTGTACTGAGAGGTGCACAGACCTTAGGGCAAGGCTAAATATAGGTCCCACAAACCAGAACAACAGAGCTTTTACTGAGAAGATAATCAAGCCCTGGAGGAAACTACACAATATAAAGCTGAGATTTAAAATAAATGTGAAATGAGTTGGTGGATTCGGGACTAGCTCCTTATGGAAAAGTTTTCACATCAGAAAAAATCGTTTGGTGCAATGGGCTCTTTAATTAGCAGTTTCAGCAAGAAGCCAGGAGGATTGGAGGGGTTCTGGAGCCTCACCTTTCCATCCTGCCCTTTGCAAGGAGAGCTGGGATCAGAGGAGGGTTGGGCTATCCCAGGCTGCTGCATGTCAGGGGCTGAAGAGGAGCCCTTTTTGCTTTCCTTGTGCTCTCCTCTTACCCTGCACTTCCCAAGAACATCCTGCACTCTCCAAAAGCAACACCCAGGGCAGCAGGTGCTGAATCCAGGCAGGAAATCCACAGGACAGGTGTCCATGTCTCTCTGTACACCAGGCTCTCATCCTGCACCCACCAGTGGCCAGGCTGCAGCCACTGGGACTGTCCAAACCAGATTTCAGGTAGCCAGATCCTGAATGCAACATCCCAGCTGTGATGCCCAGGTAGGGAGGCTGGATCCCACCCACCAGGGCACAGCATGGCACTGCCATGTCCTCACCCAGCTCTCCTTCAGCCAGCTAAAGGAGTGCAAATTAAAAAATATGACCACGTTGTTTTTCCTTTTCCTCCCTCATTCTTTCCTCGCTTCATCTCACACTGTAATCTTGTGGTTTGCAATTAAATTGTGTCTTTATGTCTCCTTTCCTCAATAAGTTAATTTTTGCTCCAAGGTGGAGCATGAATGTCTCACTCTGTGCTGAGCATGAGGGCAAGACACAGGGCCCAGGAGCAACAGAAGCTCCTGCTTCCGTGGGGAGTGACAGGTTCAGTCGGGCTCCTGAGCCCCTCCAAGCATCTGAGCCTCAAGTTTCAATTTTCAGCTCCATTTTCAGCTCCTTCTCCTCCTTGCAAAGCCTGTGCAACAGCAGTGGGAGGTTACAAATAGAGCAAGGCAGCTCATCTGCTGCATCTCGCTGTGTGATCCGTGGGCACACACGTGCACGTGCTGGATCCTCCCTCCCTCCTCGGGCACTTCCAGGCTCTCCCAACACACCCAAGGCCACGCTGCTTTCCCGGTCTGCAGCTCCCTCCTCAGCCCTTTGCTGAGCACGTCCTGCCTGGAGCTGAGGACACAGGCAGCACCACATGCATCTGCACTGAGATTAACCCTGCAGAGCCAGGGTTAATTTGTATTTCCTCACCCAAAATTCATCCCCTGGGAAGGATGCCAGGCCAGCTCTGACAAGACAGAGGCTTCAGTGGGAGTCTCTGCTTGCTGTAGGAGTGATGGGGCACTGACATCACCTGCCTTACCTGCCCCAGGGGTGCTGCTCCTGCCTCTCTCCCCTCTTCTGAAGGCTGGATCACACACTCAGACTCATTGGGGCAGGGACACGGGCACTAAAAGGAGGGATGATGGGAGGTGGTCTCATTTAGTCAGTCTGAGAGGAAGTTTAGGGCTCAGTTAATGGCTAAAAACTACCTGGAGGGCAGGTACAAAAGCAACAGAGCCAAAGTCCCCTCAGTGGGGCATGTCACACAGGGCAGTGGCCCTATAGTGCAGCTTGGGAGGCAGAGGGTGAATATCCAGGTGATCTTTCTTCCCCAGGAGGTGGTGTATCCCTAGGAGAGCACACAGCATGGGCACAGGGGTCCTTCATTGTTTGGGGTTGATGAGGCTGAGCCCAGCGATGCCGTGGTCACCCTGACCTAGTGCTGGCAACAGCCGTGGTGCAAGCAGGCACCAGCCAGGAGCATCCATCCCACTGGGCTCCCATCCCACTGCCCCTTCCAGGACCTTGAGACTCTGGGATATGTGAGCTCTACCCAGTCTGGCATGGCTCTTTCTGAGCCCCCAGCTGGCAGGGTAATGCTGGCTGCCCATGACACAACACACAGCACTGTCTGCTCCCTTCCAGGAGTCACTGCTTCTTCATGCAGGGAAGCAATGGGGACCTGAGTGAGGCACTTCAGAGCAGAGATCTGACACAACCCTCTTGTTTCCCCAGGCTAGGGATGGCCAGGGAGGCAGAAGGAGCCTTGGCTCTGTTCTGAGGGGAGCAGTCTGTCCCTAGTCCCCCAACAAGCACACCCATTTCCTCAGGGACACTCCCCGGATGGGGTGGGGGAGGAGGTGGTTTGGGGGTCTCTCCAGTCTCAGTGAGAAATACCCAACAGCAAAAGGCTTCATAAAATATCTGTTTTAACAGGGCAGAGTAAAAAGAGAAATACCAAGGGCAAGTAAGCCTCATGCCCCTTCAGATGCAGAGCACCCTGCATCCACGCAGCGTGGGATGGACCCAGGATGGATTTTCCCCAGTGCTGCACATATACCTTCCCTGGACAGAAGTCCTTCCTTTTTGGTTCCTCAAGCTATCATAGATCCTTCTTTTTACTCTGTCTTATTAAGGCAGCTGTTTTTTGATGCCATTTGCTGTCAGGCCTTTCATACTGAGATGCAGAATTAACCCCCTCTCACAGGTGCCAGAGCCCCTTTCCTTCCCAGCCCCCTGCACTGCCTGCCCCAGAACAAGGGTCTGTGCCTGCTGTGCTGCCTGCAGACTGTCCCACAAGTCTCCAGCAAAGCCAGTTTGCCAATGCTTCTGCTTTGTAAATAGCTTTCCTCTCCAACACAAACCAGGTGCTCCACACACCACAGTCTCTTACCTGCTCCATCCAAACCTCGTGGAATCCCAGCACTGCATCTCCCCACCTGAACCTCATGGTATTTGCTGAGCAGCTGTAAAACAATTAATTGAATTTAATTATTGAGAGGATTTTCATGTTTCCTGCGCACTTACACGCCATGTTATCTCAATCACACCAGGGCTGGTCTCTAATTCTCTTTTTAATGAGTTCCCAAAATATTTCCATAAGCAATATCCTCAAACCAGCTCCTCTATCTAGACACTCTGAGAGGCTGAAACCTCCCTAATGGTCCCTGAGGAGGGAGAAGAACTTCTTGCTGTGCTGGGTGCATTCTGTACTGGCACCAGGCAATTCCTACTCATCCCAGCAGCAGGATTTAAGGGAGCCAAGGTTTTCTCCTCCTCCTGGTGTGATTCACTCTGTGCTCCTTCAGTCCTTCAGTCTCCTGCAGAGCTATTGCACAGCCCCAGCTGGGACCTGTGGGTCTAAAAGCAGACCAAGGAATTACATCATAAAAAAGTGAAGGTTTTTCCTCTCTGACACCAAGCCAGAGTGGACTCCGCAGCTAATTTGCTCTGTGAGAAACCAGAGCATGGAAAAATTCAGTACCTTCATCATTTTACTCATGGCATCTTTGAGGGAATAGTAAAAATATGTTGCCTCTGTGGTAAGGGTCTGGCTTACGGATTAAGAGGTTTTCAATTAAACACCTCTTCAGCAAAATCCAAAACACTGGGATGAGTTCTGGGACAACGTTTTTGAGCTGGTAGTCTCTGGATAAGCCACAGAGAGCAGGAATCCCAGGTTTTCAAATCCCAGACAGGTCTCAAGAGGACAGAAAGGAATCCCACCCAGGGCCACAATGATGCTCCAGAAAATACCCCCAGAGCAGCTCTGAAAGAGATATAGGCAAATGCTAAATAATTACTGAATAAACTTTGATACTTTGAGACATTCCCCTGCTACAGTACAACATTTTTTAATGCTGCCCATGGGAAGTCACTCACAGAAAAGGAACAGGAATAGTGCCTGACTCTTCCTTGTCACAGCACCCAGGTCAGGCTCACGGGACTCTGAAGCTGTGAGCTGGGCCTCTCTTCACCTCAGGGCTGGTAGGAATCGACCCCACCACCTTATGAAGGACAAGTGACTCTGCTGCCTTAGATAACCCCTCACCACAGTCCCTTTTCTTCTTGGTAAAGCTCAAAATGAGAAGCCAAGTTGGCTTTTCTCTTCCTCTATGGAAAACTGTGGATCTCTAGAGGGAGGTATCACACCTACCTCCCACCTGTGGCAGCCCCCCTCACCTCCCACAGGACTGCAAAGCTGGCCATACCTCCGTGCATCAGCACAGCTGAGACCTTCGTCCTCCTTGAAGGAGAGCTGGGACTTCCTACCAGGACAGACTGGAGTATGGCTTAAAGAACAGCTTTATCCTCCTGGAAAAGACAGGGACTGGGCTCCAGCAGATGCCTTCCTCCCAAGTATGGGGCAGGACACCTGGCTGGGCCACAGAACGACAAAGCAGTGCTGCAACACTTGAAGAATGGCTTCAAACACTCATCCTGCTATCCCTCACTCCACAAAATCACTCAGAGATCACCTTGTATCTCCTCTAACCAGGCTTTGCCACCACAGCCAGTTGCTGTGGTGAGATGAGATGCCTTGGTCGTTCTCCTGTGTGCACAATGAGGAGTTCAGAAGTTACAAGCTATAAATTCTTCTGGACCAAAGCTCCCACGTTCTCCAGGCCAGGCTGAGAAGTATCTGTGTAAATAGGTTTGTTTACAGTCAACCAAGTGTTTTCATCCCAGGGACTCAACCAGATTCCTGTCCTGATGATGTGACTGCCAAACAGCATCAGCACCAGCTCCACCAGCACTGGGCAGAACAGCAGGTGCCCTGCTTGGGTCTGTGCCCACCCCACAGGGCTGTGGGATCCACGCCCCACCCGAGTGCCCAGCCTGCTGGAGAAAGGTCAACCTCATGGGACACATCAGCTGTCCCAGACAGAGCAAGACCAAGCACAGGGCCAGTGTGAAAACTCAGAGCCACCTCCAGGAATAGCTTTGAAGGGGGCAATTCCTGTCTCCTGGATTTGCACAGCAGCTCACACCCTCTCTGGAGAGCACAGACCTGCTCCCAGGGCAAACCCCTGCTCAGCCTCAGCACCAAGGCAGCTCTGCAAAGCACGGGGGATGAAACACTGCAAAACAAGCTTGGACCAGGGCCATGCCTGGCCATGAGCCAGAGAGGGGCCAAGAGCACTGTGAGCAGAAAAGGTGTTTATAAACACCTCTCCAAGCCTCCTGCACAGCAAGACAAGCTGTGGAAATGCCTTTGGCTCCTTCCTGCTCATCTCTGGCTGGGCTCCACAAAAGCTTCCAGGGCATGTTTTTGTCCATTTATCTTAAAATTGGGAGGGAGGGGAGTTGGAAGAGTTTAAATTAAGTTCCAGTGCCTCTGCTCTCCTCCAGGTAGGTATTACTCTATTCTTGGGTTTATGTAGCATCCTTGAAATTACTGCTTTAGGTATCAGCTGTGCCTGCAAGGCTGCATTCACTCACTCACACACACACATTTGCCCCCAGGAGCCAAAAGGCAGGTCCTGAGCTTCTGCAATGAGCTTAACAGTGCTAGAACAACTCTTGAATACATCCATTAGCCTTGTGGCTGCTGCTTACCACCACAGGAAAAGAGGATTCAAAACCAGGGGCACTAAAATCACTAGGTGGGTGCAGGGTCCAGGGGGACAATTATCTGGATGCAGCAAGAGGTTCCACCATAGGAACATCAGCTACTTGCAATCCAGCCAGGGATCTGAGCCCTTGTCTGTACTGCACAGCTCCATCTGCACAGCTGGAGTTTGCTCTTCCTTGTGTGAGTTTTGGGAGAGTTTTCCTTTCAGAGTCATGTAAACCAAACCCTGCAGAGGATGGGGAGCTAGGATCCTGTGTGCTGGTTGTGGCTGGGGTAGAGTTAATTTTCTTCCCAGTAGCTGCTATGGGACTGTGCTTTGGATTTGTGCTGAAAACATGGGTGATAACACAGAGATGTTTTTGTTATTGCTGAGCAGGGCTTACACAGAGCCAAGGCCTCTTCTGCTTCTCATATCACCCCACCAGTGAGCAGGTTGGGGGTGCACAAGGAGCTGGGAGGGGACACAGCCAGGACAGCTGGCTCCCACTGACCCAAGAGATATCCACAGAATTCACAGAATCACAGAGTCATCGAGTTGGAAGAGACCTTAAAGATCACTGAGTCCAACCCAGCCCCTATATCTCAACTAAACTCTGGCACCCAGTGCCACATCCAGGCTTTATTAAACACACCCAGGGATGGTGACTCCACCACTTCCCTGGGCAGCCATTCCAGAACTTTATCACCCTTTCTGTAAAATCTTCTTCCTAATATCCAACCCGTATTTCCCTTGACACAGCTCATCCCAGACCATGCAGCTCTGCTGTCCTGGGGGTGCCTGAACACCTGCCTGCAATGGCAGGTGGGAACAGATTCCTTGCTTTGCTTTGCTGGTGCACGTAGCTTTTGCTTTCCCTAACTGTCTTTAACTCAGCCACCAGTTTGTCTCACTTTCCTCCTTCTGATTCTCTCTCCCCTCCCATCAGAGGGGAGTGAGTGAGTGGATGATGGTGCTGAGCTGCCATTTGAGGTCAAACCACAGCACTGTGTCATGCTGGCAGCAGCCAGCCCACCTGAGAGCTGAGGACTCACTGCATCCTCTCCCAGTGGCAACAGCCAGGTCAGCACCTTCAGAGAAAAACTTCTGGGGAAAAGTCAAAGCATCCTTTTCTTGGATGCAAAACTGGTAAACTGTGATTTGTTCTAAATCTCATTTCAAAACTATGATTTGTTCTGTATCTTCCTTCTCATCCTTGCAGATGTTTGGGGTTTCTTTGGCCCCACACGGAAGCAGACAGCCCCTTTCACCCCAGCTCTACGAGGAACACTTGCTCCCTGGGAACAGATTGCAAAAGATCTATTCCAACATCCTCACATACTTTTTAAGGAAAGGGGGTTTAAAGTAATCTGAGAAAGAATCACAGCCTGCAAAAAGCTGCACTGGGGAGGGGCTGGAGTATTAACCTCAAAACAGAAGTTAAAAATGGCCAGAAAGCTCCCCTGGCTGGAGAAGGAGGTGTGGAGGTCTGAGGCACACTCATACCTGGGAGTCTCTAGAGCCAAGACTTCTCTCTGCCTTCTCCCACCCTTTTCTCCTCTGGGACCCTGCACCAGCTGGACTGCTCTTGGACACATTACAGACCCCACCTGGTGTGATCCAACAGCTTTAGAGGCTGCAAATTAATGGCAGGATAAAGCAGGCATTGTGGCATGAGAGAGGGATGCACCTCTATCAGGCAAAGCTGGGAAACCCAGAATGCTGCAGACAATGCCAGCCAGTGCTTTCTAAAGCACACTTCCCAAAAACGTGCCTTGAGGGCATGGATTCACAGCCCACAACCCCCAGCATGTCCATGAGCCCAGAAGGAAAAGCAGGAACAGAGAGGGTGTCAGCTGCATTGCTGCATGGCTGTGCAAGTCCAGAACCAGCAGTCATGGCTGGAGGAACAACAGAACCATCTGGGCACAGCTCTGGAGACAGCAGCAAGGCAGCATGAAAACAAGAGGAATCAAAGAGCAAAACCAGGAGGTGCTGTCATCTTAATAAAAGGATGAGCTAGCTGGTCACAGGAGCCAGAGCAGCTGTGCCTGTGAGCCTGCTATGCCCACCTTCCTGGACGCCCCTGTGGACAGAGCACCTTCCCAGAAAATGCCATGGGCATGGGAAGAAGGAAAGGAAGGAGGAGGCCCACCCAGGCATCACACCAGTTCAACTGGAGGCAAAGAAGCCACCTGGATACCGGGAAAAAGGCAGTCACATACACGGGTGACACAGCCTTTGCTAACTGCTGCACATGATGCTGGGCTCTAGCTCTTGCTCCTCCTTAGGACACAAGGAGTAGAGAGCCCTGGGTTTACAAATTATTCTCACTGAAAACCAGCAAGATTGGAATTTGGTGGCCATTTGTTGCTAACTTTCAACAGAAGAGCAGCCAGCTCTTCCTGGATTATGTGGGGAGCTGGAGAACCATGCTTCCCTCTTAATGTCCCTGAGAACCAAGAACTGGGGAGGGTCCTCGCTCTCTGCAGGTGACGACACCTCCATGGTCAGAAAGAACAAATGAGGGGGAAGCCAGCTGAGAAAAGGGCAGTGGGGGACTTGCAGGCCAGTCAAAGGAGAAGAGAAAGCACACTGGAGTTGGAAGAAGCCATCATGAAAACAATCCCAAACTTAATTCACTTGGATAGGACATCACATAGTGCTTAGAAGAATTAGCCCTTTATCTTTGCAGACACAAGAAGCAAGAACTTGTTCTGCCATTGTGCCGTCACTGATCCCTTATTTCTTTGTTTCTTTTTTGTTTGTTTTTTGTTTCTGAAGAGTGAGCAAAAGAGGCATCATTACAGCTCACCATGGAAACTGCCGCTGTGGACAAGGAATGGCTGATATGTCCTCAGGATGTCACCCTCCAGCAGGTGGCCAAAAAGGCACCAACCCTGTACCCAGGGCCAGTCTGGAAGCAGCTGTGGGCCACTCTGGAACAGCTGGAAGCCAGGCTCCCCGGCAGGGTCACCCCTCAGGCAGTGACCCACCAGTTCCCCCGTGGAGGAATCCTTGCCTCGGTGCTCCCCCAAAACAGATCATCAAAGGAAGTGGAGCTGCTTTCTTGGAGAGAAGCGGTTCCAACTGGAGCTGCAGTTGTCCGTGGCCAAGCTTTCCCATTGTTATTTTACAGTCGCTTGATGTTCTGAAAGATATTTAGAAAAATGACTTTAACTGTCCTGTGCCAAACTGGGTGAGGGTGAAAAAAAATGAAATTTGGCAGGGATGTTATTCATTCAGCATGTAGCTTGGATGACATCCAGTGACTAACACAGGAGTTTTAACTGATCTGGGAGACTAAAAACCATTCACAAATAATTTGATTTAGGGTCACTGTGATTTCTTTTTATAAATAATTTTCATTGAGAAGTATTTTTTTAATTAGGATCGACAGATCCTAATAGCAACGCTATTGTGTGCGCCGCTCATCGTTCCCTTCTTCCTAAATGACTTTCATATGTTGTGTGCTGGTTTCTTGTTTGCTGCACACGATGGGGCTTGTTCACAGGGTAACCAACGCCTCACGGCAGTGGACGAGCCACGCTGAACTCCTCTCTCCAAAGGCACGCTCCAAGGAGGACCCAAATGGAAAGCAAAGGGAGCTTTCACCATCCTGTTACACGTTCCTGTTCAGGGGCTGGTCTGAGCCTTCACCCAGCCTCAGACATCCCCCGCGGCTGTAAAAGCCTTCTGAGTGCTCTGCATCTGAGAGATGGCAACGGCAACTTGGCTTTGGTGCTTCAGTGCTCCAACTCCCATCACGGCACAGGAAGTTTTCTGAACTTCCCTTTTCCTCTTTTCCATGGTGGAAAGAGCTCTTGCTGGACAAGAATGGGACCAAGGGAAATATCTGGCACAACTTGGAAAAAAGTCTAAACTCGGTCACCTCCTAACCCAGCAGATCGCCCGACTCAGCCTGAGCAGATCTGGGAAGACTGCAGGAGAATTCAGACAGCGGACGAGAGAAGAATGACTCGGCGACTCAAATGAATCTTGCTTGGCAATATCCTCCGTGTGTGACAGCCTTTTCTTTGACTTGCACAATAACAATTGCAGCCCAGCCACTTCAGCTACTAATCTTATCTCTTGTTTGAATGGCTCTTAGCTTGCCTCCTGTTGATTATAAATGTTTGTACAAGTTCTTGGAGTCAGCGGAGTTGTTGTTTCGAAGCTGAATTACAGGCTGGGGCTCCAAACTTTGAGATGCTCACAGTAATGATCAGATATATTCTTAAAAGCCCACTGAATTGGATTTCAAAACAAAAGGCCCATTGATCTTAAGCCTGAAATCCCAGCCACAACTCTTAAAATCTTTTCCTTTGTCTTTCCAAGGAACTGAAACTGGTTTGAAAAATGACTACAACAGTCAAAGAAAGGAGGATTATCTTATGAGAGGAAGCTATCTAAATTTGGTCTCATTTAGGCTATCAGAACAGGGCTGAAGGGGGTATAATTGCTACTGAGAGACACATGGAAGGAGAGAAACTGCTAGAAAATCTTGTGAAATCTCCAAACTGAGAGTTGTGGGGCTGGAGATGAAAAGATTTCTGATTTTCAGAGCAAAGAGGTCTGGGATGGGTTTCAGCAGAAGCCACAGAGGCAGTGCAGTGTGCAGCCTGATAACCATATGGGAGCCACTGATAGGACTGCAACAGCCAGGACAGGCAGCATGTGACCAGGAGCAAGATCCCAGTCCAGTCTTTGGCCTGTACAATGTATGGAGAGACTCCCCTGGCTCCTGCACTTATCCATCACCCTGGTCCATCCTATTTTGCACCTTGCCTCATTCAGCAACCATCTCAAGCTTGCCTTGGCCCCACGATCTTGTTCTAGCATTGGGCAGACCAATTTAAGTTCCTGTGGGTCCCCAGGATAGACTGCCGTGGTAGAGCTCCCATTGAAAAGATTGTCTTTTGGGAAGAAAAACACTTTTTTTCCTTTGTTTTGTTTACTTCAACAAGCAAATGCCTTATTCAAACCAAATTCAGGCAGAAAATCAGAGCATTAGGTAGTGGCTGTGACTTCCAACACTGAAAGGTGCTGGGCAAACAGAATCCCACGAAACATCATCCCACCAAAGCACTGACACTGGCAGGTTGTTCCCAGGATTGTTGGTTTCCACATGGAGCACATCCACTCCTGAAAAGGTACCACTGGCCTGTGCTGGGGAGGAAAAATAACCTCTGCTGCTGGCCAGCATCCTCAGCACCAGCAATTTTCACCGCACCCCAGTCAGACAGACCAGGCACACGCCTCCAGGGCACAAACATAACTCCTCATGCACTTCCCAGGTCTACCACCTGGATAAAGCATGGCTCATCCATAAGGACAGCTGCTGGTGACAGCAACAGGCCGTGGGTTAGGTTGTTTGATGTCACTTGACTTGAGGATAAAAAGAGCAAATCAAGAGAGAGGGGTTGCCAAAGCACCAGCCTGCAGCCTGTCATGGGGGCACCGTGGCAATGCCCACCTGAACACGCAGTTCCCACGCCAGGAAACACCCAGGACAGTTCAGGGAGGCTGAAAATCAAACCCAGCATCCACGGAGAGCACAGCACATCCCCAGCACTCAGGGCTTTCTGACAGCTGGCAAGCTGCAGCTCAGACAGTGCTGAAATATTGTTTCTGTGGTAAAAGGAAACTGTTTCTCTGTGTATTTTTTTTATTACCCATGGACTCGCCATCACCACGGCTTTAACCACAGCCATGGGGCAGGCTGGGGGTTCCTCCTGGGATATCTGAGCATCCTCTAACACAACAAGATGTGTCAGCAGTTCACTCTCTGTCTCCTCGAGAAAGCCATTTGTGTGCCAAGCACATTGCACAGGCCACCCCAAAATTCACCTCATAGCACCACTCTTTGTGCAACACTTGAAGAGTTTTTGGGATGCTAGAGGTACATCCATGCCTCCCCCAGAAGTCAGCAGTCCTGGAAGCAACAGGCAGGGAACCGACTCCTACCCAGAGCAATCCTACCAGTTTGCTTCCTGACCTGCAGCATCAGGAGAAAACATCCTTACTTGGGCTGGAGCTGGCTTAAAATTGAGGGTTTGGAAACAAGGACTAGAAGCTAAAGCATCTCCTCCAAAACCCACCCCTAAACCTCCAAAACCCACCCCCAAACCTCCAAAATCCACCTCCAAGCCTCCAAAATCCCCCCTCCAAGCCCCACCTCCAAACCCCCGCTGCGGGAGGGCGCCCGATCCCCCCGGTCCCCATCCCCGCTGCGCTCCCGAGCCTCCAAGCCCCGCGCCACGCCATAGGTCAATTCATTAACTTCATCCTCAACCCCGAATAAACACAAATCCCACCCGGGCATCCCGGGCATCCACCCGGGAGGAGGGCCCGCTGCTGAGCGTTCTCCCGTACGGTTCGCTGCGGGGAGCACGAACCCGGCGGCTGTCCCGGGCCCCGCCGGCTGCCCCCGGGGTGCGGGAGCGCGGGTGCGGCGGGGCCGAC